>JAMQCK010000062.1:0-108177 GCA_024196135.1 Pleurotus ostreatus/Saccharomyces cerevisiae fusant | reverse complement strand
TCCTACGGGAAGAGCAAGACGTCACGGAGGGCCTGGTAAACTTCCCGAGGTTTACTTAGGAGGGTAGCTTATGATCGAAAACCTTGTTTTCACGTGGAAAAAGTTCCCTAATGGAGATTGTGACTTTGTGGCGCTATGAGCAGACCGAGGCCGCCTTGTCTATACGACTCCCATTGACTTCCTTCCACGCTCGTGCTTATTCGAACGAACGACTCCCGGAATCGCTGACACGCTCTCAGAGACCTGTTTATGAGCCAGGACATCGCGCTATATGTGCTAGAACCACGAGGCAGCTTCGGTATCGTCTCGCGTCAAAAGCCGCCTGCTTGAGTGCAGCCGTTTCGCCGCCAGACACGCGTCCAGATGCATTTTGAGTATACCTACACCTATGAATGCCCTAAATCACCCGTACCTGTAACTACTGGCTTCCTTCATGCTATCTGGTGCTCAGCTCGCACAGCAGGCAGGGCGTCCGCGCTCTGAGGAAGCCCTCGACGCCGATAGTCGCCAACTGGGCAGCGCTGAGCACTTAACGCCACATATTCACATCCCCATTAGGGAACTGTTCTGCACGTGGAATCAAGGTTTTCGATCATAAGCTACCCTCACGCCAAACGGATGCGGGATTTTACCGGTCCCTCCATGACGTCTAGGTTTACCGCTGTTCGTCTTTGGAGGGAACGGGATTCCGGTCTAGCTCACGGCCGCTGCAATACAAACTCTGGTGCAGTTTGGTATACTTTATTGTGTATGAACGCTCGACATGGCCTTGTGAACCTTTGTTGCGCTTGCGACATGTCACGGAAGCTGACGGCTATTGTGACTGAAAAGGCAATTGTGATCGTCACGATTTGGTTCCGATCATCACTGCTCACCACTGCTTTGCATCGCGCACTTCGCGGCTTGACCTGCTCCACCTCCTCGACTTCTACTCGTCACTTCTCCTTCGACTGCTTCAGATATGCCCAAAGCCGCGAGCAAGCGCAAGACACGGCAGTCGCGAAAAGATGCTGCAAGGCGACCTGCCACACCCCATGCCACCAAAAGCAAAAAACCGCACGGCCAATTCCTGGAGCCCGACGCCAAACCAGACATGAGCAACCCTCTTACAGCGCCTTACGTCAATCCCAAAGAACTACGGGATAGCTGCACTGTACCAGGCCACCGATACAAGTTGAGCATGGTCGACATACCGGAGTTTCACGAGCCCAGGAGGAAAATGGAGGACGCCTGGCTCGGTCAAACGCCCGAGGGAGAATCCCCGCCTGTCTACTCCTCCATCTACAGCTACAACCACGAGTACCTGCGCATTCCCAAGGACACGCCAGTACAGCCGGGCGTGCCCTCGACGTCGTTCGGCGGCACCGTGTGGCATGGACGGAAGATATGGTGAACATCGTGCTCAAGGCGGAGTTCGGTGACGTCGAGCTAGGGCATCAGTTTATGAAGAGGTTTTACGAGGGCTCTGAAGTCATTGGGGTGTGTGTTGCTCGCCTCGTCCACGTCGATTGAATGCTGACTCTTGCTCAGGGCTCCCCCGACCCGAAGGATCCCTCCATCAGGTACATACCCATTCCCGGTCGCAGGTATCATATGCGCCTGTGGACCGGCCGAATGGACGAGGCGGAGCTGGTCTGCTGGCAATTCCTAGACAACAAGACGAAGCAGCCCAAGCACAGGCCCGACAAGCTCAAGATCTACGACGTGTCCGACTCCTGGTGCCCACAGCGCCTCATCTCGCTGGAAGAGGGACAACACTACGACAAGACGGCCAACAAGAGGAGACCGTACTCGTGCGACACCTTTGCTGCTCCAGATGGCTCCATCGTCGACTTTGTGCACAAGGGGAAGCCCTTCATGCGCATTCAGCTGCCTAATCGCCCGAAAGCCGGCCCTCCGAAGATCGAGACGTACATCGAGCACAAGGTGTTGGCCGTCGACCCGAATCAGCCATACAAGATGGTTGGTGACAATGCTGGCGAAGAGGACGAAGCTCAGCAAGATTTCGATAGTGATGCCGATTAATTGTTTCCTTCGAGGCGGCCCCGCTCGATTTGGCGTATGATTGCATGAAAGCGCGTAACTGGGTTATATGTCTACAGCCTGTGTTATTGCATTGCTAGTCCCTCACGATCGAAGACGATGTCATATTTAGCATAGTGAACGAGGAAGATATCACTATAGCGAGATGATATGCACACTCTAGATCCCAATCGTATCGACAAGTTCTACTCCTCCTTGCCTGCCACCACACCTCAGCTCGCATACGACTTGACCTTCGAGAACCAGAACGGCCGCTCGTTCTTCAGCGCCACGGGCGAGATGTCCCCCGTCTCCAGGTTCATCACGTTGTATGACGCCATCTCGAGCTTGTTCCAGCGCCCGAGCGGCCGGGAGCGGAGCTGGAGGTCCATCGTGAAGGCGTAGCGCGGGCGAGGGGGATCGGGCGTGTTATGATTAGTGTGGTTGCTGTGGTTGTTGTGGTGGGTAGAGTGCGAGTGCGTCGGGTAGGTATACTGCGCGACGTTGTGTTGCGCGTGCGAGCCGCGGCGGGGGCGGCGCGGCTCGTAGCGTCCGCTGGCGTCCATGAGGTTGGTGAGCTCGACGGTGTCGCGGACTATGCGCCAGTGTCCGCGGAGGAGGCCCTACAGAGTGGGTGAGCGGGTGGCACTGGGGATAGGTGTAATGATCTGACCTGCATCCTGAGCTCGGGCTTTAATTGCGGGATGATATCCTTCGGCGCGTGTTCCTCGTTCGCGAGCAGCGTGAGGACGTCGCCGTTGGGGAAGAAACGGCTGTTGATTCGATGAGAGGGGATGCTGAAGTAGGAGTCAAGGGACGTACAGGAAGCGGTTGTAGGTGATGAGGTGGCTGATGTTCACCCAGTGGTTCTCGCTGAGGCCCTGCCGACTGCAAGCGGTCAGTACCGCGTTCTACCATCGCAGTCGGGTGCTCACACGTAATGGCAGACAGCTATATAGACGCCATCCAGCCGCACCCGCGGGTGCTCGATGTATAGTCTCCGGTAATCCGACTGGAAGCTCGCGACGACGGACGTCAATGCTTCCACTGAGGGGACCTGGGGTGGCTGGTAGGTTGAGACGACGAGCGCTCTGCTTGACGTTAGCATCAGCTGGTCGCGTAGAGGCTCACGCTACGCACCTCCATATCCCAGAATCCAGAGTCAGCAACCGCGTCTTCCGACTGACAGTGGCGAACCGCTCCAGCGTGGTCACGTCAACCATGAGGAGTATGTGGACAAGGATCTCGTCGGGGAGCATGTTGAGAGGAACGCCCTGCGTCTCATCCTCCGGCTGGAAGAATACATCGTGGGGGAACTCCGCGATCACGCTCGCCAGTGTCCCAGTCACGACGCCCTGCACCTGCACCGCTGGCTGCAGCACGAGTCCCTTCTGCAGCTGCTCCGCTAGCGCCTCGTCTAGGGCTCCTCGCTGCTCGCACTGGACAGCGCGCCGGTATACGTCGAGGGCGGTGGTAAGCTTGGGGTTCAGGTGGACGGTGCTGGTGGAGGTGGGATGGACAGTGGGGACTTTGCCTCGTATACGAGGGGCGGCGTCCGGGGTGCCGGTGCTGGTGGAGGGGAGGCATTCTGGGTCATCCTGATCGTCCTGAGCATTGTCGGCGGTGTCATGCACGGTAGAGTCGGTTGAGGAATGATGAGCATGCCCTCGTCGCCGTTGTACTTCCGCCTTCCAGGCTTCTCTGAACTTGCGCAGGTCGTCCGAATCGTCTACTTGCGTCTTCGGTGCGGTCAAGATAGGCATTCTGGGCAATAATCTTCAGATTATATCCGTTCTTTGATCACGGTCAGAGAACGTATAGAATTTGATGATTATTGGCCGCTGCCTGTCGTCTGGGAAGGAGAAAAAGTGAAGGTGCTGGTTAGCTTGCAAGCTGACATGAGCGTCTAACGGCGCACCGGGCCGGGCGTGCACAACGCCACAAAAGATCCCATGTGCATCCACGTTTGCTCTTGACCACCAATCCCCTCCTCCCACCACATTCTCCTCATCCTCCTCGCCGCCGGATCCCACATGGAGGGCAACAAGGACGAAGCGCTGCGGTGTCTGCAAATAGCGCAGAAGCACCGCGACGCAGGGAACTTTTCCGCCGCGCGCAAGTTCGCCCAAAAGTCCATATCGCTTTATGAGACGCCCGGGGCCGCGAAACTGCTGGCCTCAATTAACGAGGCAGCTGCGGCAGGAGCGGACAGCACGCCCGAGCCCTCGACGTCAGCAACAGGGACGGAGACGCACCCGTCGGCAGGGGGCGCGAAGCATCGGCATGCGTCTGCGTCATCCAGCGCGACGGCGAATGGGGGCGGGAGCAGCAACGGAACCGCGGGTGGCATGGGCGGCGAGAAGCGCGAGTACACGGAGGAGCAGCACAAGGTGGTGAAGCGCGTGCGCGCGTGCAAGGTCACCGAGTACTACGAGATTCTCGCGATCAAGAAGGACTGCGAGGAGGCCGAGATTAAGAAGGCATATCGGAAGGTGCGTAGACGGGTGTGGTGCCCGACGACGAGAGGCTCACAAACTGTAGCTCGCGCTGGCATTACATCCGGACAAGAATGGCGCACCTGGGGCGGACGAGGCGTTCAAAAGTGCGTTTGCTGGCGTGATAGACCCACGGTGTACTTATTGCATGTGTAGTGGTCTCCAAGGCCTTCCAGGTCCTCTCAGGTGCGTTGCCCCTGTACGAAGAAGGATGACATCTCACTCCCCTTCTAGACCCCGACAAACGGTCAATATATGACCGCAGCGGAGCTGATCCTGAGAGCCGGTCCAGCGGCATGCCTTCACGGTCTACCTCAACAGGCTTCAGGACACAAGGCTTCAATTCGTTCGATGGCGAGATGAGCCCAGAAGACCTGTTCAACATGTTCTTTGGTGGCGGAGGTGGTGGCAGCCCCTTCGGCCCTGGTTTTGGTGGCGGACCAGGTGAGTACTCTAACCCCCGTTCACACCCTTTGGTCCCTCATACTGCCCAGTCTTCACAACCACTTTCGGCCCTGGTGGTTTCCGCACGACGCACGTCAACATGGGCGGACAGCGGAGACGCGCAGCCGCCGCGGACGAGGCGCCGCGCTCGCTCTTCATTCAGCTCCTCCCCATCATCGTCCTCTTCGCCTTCTCCCTCCTCTCCGCGATCCCCTCCTGGTTCTCTACACCGCCGGTCGCGGACCCGCACTACAGCTTTCAGGGCTCGCACCGGTACAGCGTCGAGCGCACGACGCCGACGCTGGGCGTCAAGTACCACGTGAACCCGGGCGAGTTCGCCGGGCACCCGCTCATCGGCGTCGAGCTCGCGAAGGACGGGCTGGACGTGCGGCGCGCGCCGGAGGACCACGCGCGCGGGCCCGCGCTGCGGCGCTTCGAGAGCAACGTCGAGAACTCGTGGGTGAAGGAGGTGTACGCGCAGTGCCAGCGGAGCGTGGACCTCAAGGAGCGGCGGAAAGAGCGGGAGATTGGGTTGTTTGGGATCGGCACGGACTGGGAGAAGGTGAAGGCGATAGAGGCGGAGGAGGTGCCGAGCTGCGAGGAGTACAAGCGCGTCGCGAAGATTCTGAGCAGTGGGAGGAGGTAGGGGCGGTGGACTCTAGCTTATCTGTACTATTTGCTGTCGTGTAATCTATGGTTCATGCATATGCTGGCTCGTTCACGATGAGCGGTTTATTCGACGTGCCTTTGGCCTCGGAACGGCAGCGATGGTTAAACTGCTGAAGGTTTCGAAAGAGCAGTCTTGACTCTTGAGTTAGGCAGAAAAATTGGCTACGACAGGCGCGTCAGGGCAAGTATTAACAGAGGCAAGATGGCTTTGATCATGATGATACAAGACTCTACACTGAGGACGAAGTACAGGAGGATGTTCTACAAGAATTCAAGTGGTTCGTCAAGGAATAATGGCATCGATCTCCTTCAAGAGCCTATAGCGCAATAAGTAGTAGGTCAGGGAAAATAGATCGCACTGAAAGGTTAGGCAGACGTACTTTGCAAAGAGACACGCAATAAATGCTGCTACGTCGCGCAGGTCGAGTTCGCCATAGAATGTTCCGTCCCTACCCGCCAGGGTGTACTCAACGTACACGCTGAAAGGCTTCGAGATCTTGCCCCCGACCCCGAGCATTCCACGTAGCGTTCCCTCCAGGTGGATCTTCCTGATGTCGACGAGGCTGAGCAAGTGGTCGGCGAGCCATTGGCCTACGCGCAGCGCTAGCTGGGCCGACGCTTTGGCCAAGTCAAGCGCCTTGCGTAGGGCATCGAGAGACTTGAGCGCCTCCTTTGCGACGTCGAGGGCTTTCTGAGCAGTCGTGAAGGCAGCGTACTCGAGGCACTCCTCCACGGTGTCGATTGCCTCCCGGGCAGCCTTGAGCACGGCGTCGTTGGCTTGATGGAAGGTAGACAGCGCATCCCTCGCGTGTTTGAACGCGATGTATTGACCTCCCCATTTGACTACCCCCAGAGTCTCGTTCGCAGCATTGACGGCCTCGCGCGATACATGGTCGGCAGCAGTCACAGCCGTCTGAGCGGCCTTGATCGACTCCGTGGCCGCGGTACGCGCACCCTTCAGAGCCTCCTGGGCTCCGCCGATCGCGCCCTCGGCAGCGACGAACCGCGCGCTGTGCAGCACGGCCTTCGCGACGTCCAGGGCCGCCCACGCAACTTCTCTGGCAGTGTATAGCGCGCCCAGGGCGATACCGTGCCCAACGATGGCGGCGCGGCGGGGGTCGTACCAGGGCAAGCTATTGCACCAATCTATGGCATTTTGGGTCTTTCGAATGTCGTATTCGATGTCAGCGACCTTGGCTTTGGCGCGGTCGATGTCGCGGGTGGCATATCCTACGGAGGTGCGTCGTGCGTTAGATGCATGAGAGCGGCTGAGCGAATGAGAACCCACGCACCAAAGTGGCGGTTCATATCGTCCTTGGCCCGCTGTAGATCGCGTACGGCCGAATTGATAGCTGCTGCTGCATCGCGTTTGGCATATTCGAGCGCCCTGTTGGCATCACGCATGGCAGCTGCGCGGTCGTTATTCGCCTGCTGGACAGCCATTTGGGCGTCGCTGAGCGCCTAGAATGAGCGGCAACGCTATCAACATTCGAATGAGAACTGGAAGTTGGTCGTGCTCATACCTTCTTGTAGTCTCTCTCCGCATACTTGAGAGCATTTTCGAGGTCGCGTAGTGTTCTCAAGTAGTCGTTGATGGTCGCCTGGGCTTGGTCAACGACCTCGTGATACTTGGCATTCCACACTGCCCGCGCCCGGTCGACCGCTCTCTTTGCGTCGTCCTTGGAGAATTTATTGTCAGAGGGTGACCACCTCGAGCCTCTGTCGAGACTTACAATGTTCCGATCGAGCTGCCGCTTGGTTCTGTCCAGTTCGTCCTGGGCTTGCTTGATTCCCGCAGCGGCACTGGACTGATAGAGCGCGAACTGCTTGTCGATCTCGTCACGCACGTATCGCAGGATGTTCTGCTCGAAGTCCGCCATGAATGCAAAATCAGCGCTATCTAGGGAACCAAACGTCAAGGCTCCCTTGAGCTGAGCTTCGAGCTTGAAGACAAGGAGATCCGTGAGGTGGAGTTCCTGCATTCATTGATCAGCCGCTCGGGGGAGCGATGAGACAGTGCGTTGTCGTTCGCTCACCGTGAAGAACTGGAAGATTGGCTTCGGCATGACTTGTACATCAACATGCACGGCGGCCCCTGCGTCGAAGAAGGTAATAGCACCGTCGATGAAGATGCGCTGCTCACTGGCGCCGATAGTGATATCGACGGAGGGACTGGCGTTGCGCATGCCACGAACGGCGAGAGGACCGAGGGCGAAACTATCGAGCTCGCCCTTGACGGTCACGGTGTTGTCGAGTATAGCGCACATCGCGGACGCACGCTTGCCGAATATGAACATCGATGCCTCAAAGGAGAATCCCTGGGGATAGACGCGAGTTCCGACCGTTGTTCCGAAGGGACAGATGTAGAGGTCAACGAACTTGAAGTAGGCGAATTCGGGTGGCTTTGGAATGCTGAGACCCGTGACGGCGTTGGCGAAGGTGACAAGGTCGAGAACACCAAGCTCATCTGCGTGTCCCTTGAGCAGCTCTCCTGCAGACGTAAAGCAAAGGAATGAGTACAGAGAGACGGATTGAAGCAAAGAACTCACGAGAAGGGTCTTCTGCTATCTGCATAAGCACGCTGGCAGCCTTGCTGCCGATCTTCAACCCTCCTCCAACTGCGAACTCACTGTAGAGAATGAGATGCACGACAAGTTTCCGAACAAAATGCTGACCTTGGAGTACCTGTCGTCAGGAATTGAGCGAACAAAATGCCGATGGATAAGACGACCTCCGGCCCTACTGCAACGTCTTTCCCGAGCCCCAGTGGATTGACCCACCAGCCCTGCATCTCAGCGGCAGCGTTCGCACCTTCGGGTCGCAGACCCAACGAGAGTGCGAAGTTCAAAGACTCGCCAGCGGGCAGCGCGACTGGCACCTTCACGCCGACGATGAGAACGAGTTCAGGACGAGGACGGGCGTGTATGCGCATGCGGAAGGGGTCAGTGCGGATTCCGTTGCCCAGCTCCAGAATCGTATCTGCAGGCATCGTTATGTCGAGTTCGAAGCCGGTGCCATGGGTCCACGCTGCGCGAAGGATTAGGCCGTGCGTAGGCTTGTCAGGGCGCCTCAAAAGTGTATCCAGCGTAGACACAGGAGCCATGGTGGCGCAGATCTGGACGCCCTTTTTGATCTCGTACGGAATGTAGAACAGTTCGTTGGCGATGTTCGCATCGTCGTGAGAGGCGACCACGAATGCAACGTTGGTCAATGCCAAGGACCCAACCTCGCTACCCTTGACGTCGGGAAGGATGTCTCCGACAGATATACGCCCCAAGTCGCCGTACACCGTCCACTGCAGCCCTTCTCCCTTCTTGCCCTTCTGAAGGTAGACGAGCGCACGAATGGGCAGCCCGGCGAACGTGATGTCCCCTCCGAGCGCGACAGAAGAATGTCCGGTTACACTGAGATGGATTCTGGCGTAAGCCGAATGGATGTCGACTTCCCCAAGCGTGATGCAGGTCGTGCGAAGAAGCCCTGTGATCGTCACTCCCTTCGGTCCAATATCGAGCGAGGCCACCGTCACGGTGTACCCAGCAACCTCTAGACCTTCAACGACGATGCTGAGGCCGGATTTGGAGGAGACCGTAAGGCTTGCAGACGCAACCTTCACGCCGATGTCGGGGAGCTTGAGCACAGTACCCGTCAGCGCCGCGTATATGTCACTGAGAGTATCAAGACTGAAGTCGTCGACAATGGTCGACAAAGTCACACCCTCGGCGGCGCTGTACGAGCCAGAGAGGACGGCGGAGGTGACTCCATATCCGAAGACGGCTGATACCTCGAAGGCGAATGACTTCAGAGGAGCGTCGATACGGATGTTGCTCGTGAATGTCACTTCGGAGAGCTGGATCAAGCATCGAACGACATTCGTCAGTATCTTAAGACGAGAGCGGTCTGGTCGACTTACGCGTAGACCGGTGATTCCAAGTGGTGAGTCCCATATATTCCCGTGAAGATCAGCAGATAGCTGCAAGACCTTCCCTACTTCGCGAATGGTGTAGTCGAACTCGAGCGGTACGACCGATCCAGGCATGGCGATGTTGAGGGTCCCAAAGATGCCGAAACCGTACTCGAGGACTGAACGAGGCTCGGGTGACATCTTCATGCATCGTATGCCAAGAAGTTCGACCCCGACAGATGTCAGCGTTAGCCCGTCGCAGACCGCGACCTTCGTGCCCGGGAAGGTGCCGTCAAGGGTGAAGCTGTGGACGCGAGGCTTCTTCCCCCAGCTCTGTGTTCTTCCCAGGCCTGCGTGCAAGTGGACGACGGGCTCATTGACGCCAAGCACGGTGCGCAGGACGTCGTGAAGAGCACCGCAGCTACGCTCTATGGGGAGATCGACATCGAGGTGCCACCCGACCGCCTTCGTAGAATCGAACTCCGCATCCTGATGCGTGACGACGGCGTACTGGAACGTGAGCCGGTCGAAGAACGTGCCCTCGATTGCGGGAATAATACGTGAGAGCTTGAAGCTGTCGCGGACGACGGCGCGATCATAGGCGGCTTTAGACCCATCTTGCGCAAGTTCAGAGCCCTCGGGAGCAGGGCCATTCCACTTGGAGAACTCTGCCGTCAGGCCAGGTACGCCGAAGAGATCGATTTCGCCTTGCACGGTGAACTCGTTGGCTAACGAGCGACGCCGCGCGTCGGCTCCATACAAGAAAGAAGGTCCACTTCGAGCGGACATGAACTGCACTCCCGGCCGACTCGCCTTTTCTTCCGAGTGCACGTAGACGCGCGGCGAGCGGATGACAACATCATCCATGACGACCTCGTCCTCCCTTTCCCGGCCGACACCCAATGCGATCTTGGAGATACCAGACGCAGAACCAGGTGCCCAGAAGCTGGGCTGCTGAGTGGAGACAGGAGGCGAAGGTGGCTTTGGGTACGCCATCGAGTACAAATCGACCGCTAGCGAGTGAGCCTGAGCCCCCGAAGAGCGCTGTCGGTATAGCAGCTCCTCGACGGCATCATGCGCGGGCTGCGGTGGCGGGATCGGGCCTCGTGGGGTGTTGCGCTCCCTCTGCCAGGGCAACCCTCCGGGGACCCTTCCGAAACGAGAATCGTCCAGCTCCGCCGAGATACGACCAGACATATCATCGATGTTAAGACGACGAGGAGTTACGAACGGCGGTGGATTGGGCGAGAATGAGCTGAGGCCTTTAGACGTGTTGAAGAGAGATGCGTCGAAGGGCGTTGGGGTAGAAGATGCCGATCGTACGGACGCATTGGACGAAGACGATGGAGTTATCGCACGACTGACACGAGGCTTTTTGGCCGGCGATGGCCCAGCGTTCGAAACGAGGTCCTTCAGGATGGCGCTGTCCAGGCTTGCTTCGATGCGGAAGGGCACATACCGGCTGAAGGGGTCGAAGTCGACGGACATGTTCAACGCGGTGTTCTGCAATATCAGAGTCAGCAGGGTCCGAGCGAGGAAACAATCGCAGTCCAAAACTTACCAAGCGAGCGCTGGTCAGAGTAAACTCGTACTTCAGGCGGAAGCAGAGCCACCACAAGCTCCCGAGATGCGCCTCGCGTTGCGTCTTCAGCCACGTCGGAATAGCGACCGAGTCGAACTCGCCATCATCTCGACGGCGTCGCACGTCGCCCTTCAGGATGTTCTCCGTCACGAGTGTCCCGCTCTCCTCCAGACCTTGGACGAGCTCCGTGATGGCGTTCTCGGCACGAATCATATGAGTGTTGCACTCGTGCGTGCCGAAGATGAAGTTGCGCTTTTGTTGCGCGGAGAGGCAGTTCGAGCTAGCCCCCAATCCACCGAAGCGGAATGCGACGCGGTGCAGCCACTGTGTAGACGAGGGTTAGAGTGGGGGACGAATGAAACGGAGGATGATACGCGCCTCCGCCTTGCCCTGACTCCCACGCCACAGCTTGTTTGCTACCTGCTCGGCCACTTAGCGCCTGCAGACCGCGTCATCGCGACGACTCACCGCCGTAGCGCTGGCCCCGGCCACCTGTTGTTGACCACCCGCAGCATCGCGCATCCCCTGAGCCGCCTTGATCTTGTTCAGGGTGATCGTCGCGTCCACCGACTCGTCCGTGTCGCCCTTCTTGCCAACGAGCTTGCAGTCTGCCTCGATCTTGGTGGCGTCGGCGACGGACCCCGGCCACGGCCTCTGCAGCGGGACAATATCCGCGGCCTGGCAGACCCGCTCGTACTGCCCAACAGGTATCCAGGTGTGAAAGAAGCCGAAGGGCGACGAGCTGAGTAAGATGAGCGACTTGTCCTTCCAAGCATCTGCCCAGGACTTGACGACGTAAGGGCGGGATCGCTTGACGGACGACGGGAGGGAGTCGAGGTGCTTTTGCAACTGGTTACGATTCAGAAGAGCTTCGCCCTCCACCGTAGAGAAGACTAGATCAATATCATCGGCGGGCTGGATGAAGCGTGCCATGACGCTGTAGCCTGCCGAGGGCGGCGTCGCGGTGCGCACAGACGGGACGACCTTCTCGGTCCATAGCTTGCTCTGCCTCGCGGACCAGGACTCGAATGTTTCGTTCGACTCGACGTCCAAGACAAAGTTCCTCGTAGGAGCTGCGACGAAACCGCCGGTCCGGTTCCAGATGTTGAAAGCGACTTTGCCGTCCTTCAACAGATCGTAATCGTGGCGAAGCAGGGTGCCATCTCTGCGCTTTTCGAAGTCGTTAACATCGATGAAGAAATGCCCGTAGAGTTTGCCGAGGGAGAGGAATCGGCGACCATCGGGAGTGCCGCCGTTGAGCGGTATGCCCTGGAGAATGAGTGAGTGAGGAACACGGGTTTTCTACGCAACGACGTACTCGATAGAGGGTGACGCTGGTTCCATCGACACTATATGTCGCGGGATTGTCGTTCCCAACGATGCGCTCGTAGTCGACAGCGGGTGTACTCATCGAGGTCGCTCTCTGTGAGAAGGTGAGGGATGGGTCCAGGTCCAAGTTACAAAGAGTCGAGCGACATGCCCACCTGCGAGGATTACTAGTACAGCAGGGCATATCTGATTGACAGCAGGACTGTTCGGCGACAGAAGAACAGGACGGTAGACGGCCCGCGGAAGGCAATGAGACGCGGGGTACGATAAGGTTGTCGTGCTCACTTTCCCTTTCACCACTACCGTGATGCTGTGCGCGGTAAACAGATCGATTCCTCCAGTTCCCTGCCTATCTTGCAACAGACTTGCGCGCAGCAGGAGAACCAGGCATAGCGAGCTCTCGTGACGAGATGAGGCTGATATGAAGAGTCGAAAGGTGCGTACCCAAGCGGTGAGCATGACGAATACATCGTTTGCGCTGTTATCCGGGCCGAATTGACACAAGAATGGTGGATGAGAAGTAATGGTGTCCGAAGGTGCATCTGTGAGAGCATGACAGGTTGACGGCCTTTACAGCGCGCACCACACGTCGAGTACACCCTTGGCAAGCTCGACGCCTACGAGGTCATACTCCACGGCAAGCGTCGGTCACCCGTTGCGGCTCCGCTGCCCGCCTAAATTGACGTGCATCGCGGGAGAGCCACCTCTGGTGAGGAAGACTTGAAGGTGTCAGAGGAAGACGGAGAGGGGACACGGGCAGGTACTCACCTAGGCCTCTGACGATCCAAGATCTTCAGGGGCTGCCAGTGAGCATGTTGAACAGGTCCTGTGGGGTCATGCTTTAGGAGACGATGTTACCTTGCGTCTCGAGGTCTGTCGAGGCTGATAGTGGTTCCAGTTGGCTTTCCGCTGTGAATGCATGTTGACCGGATACTGAATATCATGAAGAGATGGAGAGAGCATGCTGTATGTGGATGGGTTTGGGACGGAACGGGAGATGATATCGCGACAGAGGTGGAGGTGCTGAATGCCGCGTAGAGTCGATATTAATGATAACGACGAAATTCGGTCTGTCTGAGCCTATCGCCGCGTAATATGAGACTGGCAGTACACTTCTGGCCTGTCCTGCTGTAGATTTTGAGGGATATATTCCAGTCTTTGGGAAGATGAAAGTTCCAGTCAAGGAAGGTCAATTGACTTCAGTGCTTGGACTGGACTACCGAAAGGAGCTAACGACCTTCTCACCGTCCTCATACTCGTTAGGCAGTGTTCTGCGCGCCCAGAGCACCCATTTCCCTGGGCATCCTCCGACTATACTATCTTGTATTCGGGGCTTCGAGCGCTACAGTCTTCCGATAATTGTGCCAACCCACCATGGACGGCTTCGACGACCTATTGACGCATTCCCGCGCCGAGCTTGACCATAATCCCTTCTCAGACCCCTTCCAACGCGCCGACTCTCCAGATCCCTGGTCATCCCCCTTCGGGGGCGCAGGCCAACAAGATGAACCCAGCACATTCCACGATGACAGCCACGCGTTCAAGGACGATGACCACCACGCGTTCCAACACGATCACCACGGTCATGAAGACGGCCATAACGCGTACGCCGAAGACGGGAGCCTCAAGTCACCCACGCGAAGCGAGGAACCTGCCACGCCAGCAAGCGAGGCGCCTCCGACGCCCGCGACTACAACACCGGCAGACCCCCTCGACTCGGCCGCGTTGACAGCCGACTCGGATGAGGAGGACAACACGCGCTTCCCGCGCAAACCGGGCTTCAGGCAAGCGTCGCCGCCCCGCGAGCCATCCCCAAAGCCAGAGGCAGAGACCAAGGCGGACGCGGAGCAAGAGACACCAGCCCCTACACCCGCCACTTTCTCCGAGACCGCGACCATCCGGCCCTCCGAGCCTGAGGAGTACGCGCCGCCGCCACCTTCCCATTCCCCTACCACGTCGACTCCGGCCCGCTCACCCTCTCCCCCATCCACCGCTGCTGCCGCCCCGCGCCCCGCTCACGCCAAGGTGCCCTCGCGCACGTCGGCGGACTGGGGCCCGCTCAGCCGGCCGCTGCAGCCTGCTGCGTATGACGCGCTCGCGATCGGCGGAGAGTCCGCAGGCGGGTGGCAGCAGCACCAGGACACGACAGCGGCGTGGGGGAGCGCGAGCGCGCCGGCGGTACCCGCGCCTGCGCCCCCGACTGCGCAGGAGGAGGATGATAGCGACGACGACAAGCCGATCGGACAGAGGTTGGCGCAGAGCCAGACACTGCAGGTGCGTAGGGCAAAGGTCACGTAGTATGTATGACCTCGCTCACGATTTGCGCAGGCAAAGTCCCCTACGCGGAAGGACAAAGACGAGCCCCCCGCGACATTCATCATCTCCGTCGACGACCCACAGAAAGTCGGCGACCCCATCCGGCCATACATCATGTACACCGTGCACACGCAGGTCCGTGTATCCATCCTACCATAGTATAATGGCGACACCCACTCACCCACCTCCCCAGACCTCCTCCAAAGAATTCCGCAAGCCCTCCTTCTCCGTCCTCCGCCGCTACTCCGACTTCCTCTGGCTCTACGAGACGCTCTCGCTCAACAACCCCGGCGTCGTCGTCCCGCCCGTCCCCGGCAAGAACCCCTTCGGCCGCTTCGACGACCAGTTCGTCAAGCAGCGCCGCCTTGGGCTGGAGAAGTGCATCCAGAAGATCGCGAATCACCCGGTGCTGGGGAAGGATGCGGACCTGAGGCTGTTTTTGGAGAGCGATACGTTTTCGTTGGATGTGAGTGCTTTGGCCTTTTGAGAGAATTTGGGCGAAGGATGTGCGGGAGGTCTGAGGAAGGAAGAGCTGACGTGTACGCTTTAGATCAAGCATAGAAAATCGGAGATTGCGCATGAGAGGGGAGGGATGCTGGGGTCCCTAGGACAGGTTTTGACGGGGCCGCGGTTCCATGAGACGGATGAGGTGCGTTTGTATGCTATGCAATGGAATCAGGACCTGACCTTTTCTGCAGTGGTTTGACCGTAAGAAAGTCTACATGGATGGCTTGGAGAACCAGCTACGAGGTCTCGTAAAGGCCATCGAGTTGGTCTCAAAACAGCGCTCAGGTCAGTGAAATAACATCGACTTCACTTACAGCGAACTGACCACTCGCGTAGATCTCGCCACTGCCACTGGTGACTTCGCTGCAACTGTCGCTGACTTGTCGTCATCCGACGTCGGGAAGGGCCTCTCGACCTCACTAGCGGGACTCGCGGACATCGAGCGCAAGGCGCAGGACTTGCAGAACATCCAAGCCGAGCAGGACATCATCACGCTGCTCGCCACGGTCGACGAGTACGCGCGTCTGATCAACTCTGTCCGGGTACGTGCTCTCCTCTCCTGCACCAACCTCATCAGCCATCCTCTAACCCGCCCCCCAGATGGCCTTCACCGGCCGCATACGCACCTACCACGCCTGGAAGCAGGCCGACGCCGACCTCGCGCGCCAGCGCTCCACGCACGACCGCAACCGCGCGCAGGGCAAGATCCCCAACGACCGCATGGGCTACGCGATGACGCAGCTCGCCGAGGCCGAGCGGCGCGCGCTCGAGGCGAAGCGCGAGTTCGAGCACGTCTCGCGCCTGGCGAAGGAGGAGGTCGCGCGGTTTGAGAAGGAGCGGATTGAGGACTTCAAGGCGGCGCTGCAGGCGTTTTTGGAGGGGATGATTGGGAGGCAGAAGGAGGTGAGTGGGGCGTGGTTGCGGTGGTGCTTTGGAACGACTCAATGGTTGACGACACCACCTTACAGTTGATTGCTGCGTGGGAGGCATATCAGCAGAGATTGCTTACGCGGATGGGCGCGAGGAGGGAGTCGGTAGAGCAGCCAGTAAATGGTGCATGAGGGGATACCTAGGAGGGATACCCAGGTTACGTATGTTCTGTACTTATCGTCACTAAACTTTGACTGGATGGACATTGTCGTGGTCGTGACGTGCTACATTCTTGCGAACCTCAGGTGTGTGCAGACCAGGTCAAGATCCTGCACGTTAGGCCAGTGTGCTATAGCGTTCGCCTTGCGCGATTTTATCTTGTTACTTGCAACTTTGGGCATGCTTGGCGTTAGGAGAATGGCGCGTCCTTTCCGTAAATGAGGATGAAAGAGGTTGTGAGGGACCAAGCCCCAGCCCGCAGGCTGCTTAAGCTCGAATTGGTCCCGTCCGCAGATTGCCGTGATCGGAAGCAAACCGCTAAGCGGGGCGCGACCCTTTCTGAGAACAATAGCCGCCGGTGGCCACTCAAGGACACGAACTGACAGGTTGACTTGAGCTTGACGACTTGGGCACAATCTATAGCGTACCTACGTCAACCTTTGGTTGGTTGCGTAAATACGAAACATCCAATGCCACGACGGGTGATCTCGAACAGTGGAAACTACAGTCAGCCCAGCATAGGTAGATGAAACGAGCGATACAGCAACATTGACTAGATAGAATCCAACAGCATGTCAGCAAGCAAAAGCGCAATCAAGTCAAACGACGCTATCTCTGAACGGTCAATCAGCATCACTGTCGGAAGCTTGTTCAGCTCTATCCCGTTCGCCGCCGTAAACAACGACCGGATTTCCACTGTCGACCTTGTCCTTGACTACCTTGTAGACCTGTTTCGGGTCGACAGGCAATAGCTTGTGCTCGATGTACGCTCCGATTGCAGGAGGCACGGCTTTCGGACGAATAGGGAGCTGGATGCGCATGAAGGGCTGCTTCCCGTGCACGAAGTCGACGATGGAGCCGTCGGGAGCAGAGAAGGTCTCGCAGAAGTATGCCTTCCGGCCATCAGCACGCTGGTCGAAGTGCTCGCACTCCTCGAACGAGCAGAGGCGCGCGGGTTTCACGGGGTCGGTCACATCGTACATCTTGACCTTGTCGAGCCTTCCCCTTGGCTTTTTCGTTTTGTTGTCGATGGTCTGCCAGCAGACAAGCTCCGCCTGATCCATACGACCGGTCCAGAGACGCAAATGATACTTTCGACCTGGAATGGGAATGTATCTGATGGAAGGGTCCTTGGGGTCGGGAGAGCCCTGTGCAAAGGTCAGCCATCAATGACGGAGCGAGTCGAGCAACGCGTACCCCGATTACTTCAGACCCCTCAAAGGCTTTCTTCATGAACTGGTGGCCGAGCTCGACGTCCCCAAACTCCGCCTTGAGCATGATATTCACCATGTCCTCCGTCCATGTCATCTGCCGCACAGTGCCACCGAATGATGTTGGGGGCAAGCCTGGCGGTATCGGTGTGTTCTTTGGAATGCGCACGTACTCGTGCATGTAGCTATAGATGGAGGAGAATACAGGCGGAGACTCTCCCTCGGGCACCTGATCGAGCCAAGCCTGGGCCAATTTCTTGCTGGCCTCGTGGAATTCCGGCGTGTCGACCAAAGCGAATCTGTATCGATGGCCTGGCACTGTGCAGCTGTCCCAGAGATCTTGAGGGTCGACGTAGGGCACTGAGAGAGGGTTGCTCATGTCAGGTACGGCGTTGCGCTCTGGCGATTGGTCGTGCGCTATCTTGCTGTTGGTGGCACCCGGTGCGGCAGGTCGCGTTGCAGCATCTTTGCGCGATTGCCGTATCTTGCGCTTACTCGCGGCTTTGGGCATGTCGAGAGCACGTAGAAGTGGCGAGTGGTAGTGGATGAGATGCTGGAGGAGGTCAAGCCGTCGAACGGAACCAAATTGTGACGAACACAATTGCCTTTCTAGGTCACAATAGCCATCAACTCCAACCGATCCGAGCCGTCCCGACGGCTTTGACGCAAGCACGACAAAGGCCCGCAAGAGCATATCCGGCGTGATGAATGGCCTGCGAAGAACAGAGATACATATAGATATTCTATCTCGCTATTGACTGCACAGCAGCACACAGGCGAATAGAGGGCCGATACAAAGGGATGCAACAATGTCGTCGTCGATGTTTGTCGTTACGCGAGAACATATTTACCGTAGAAAGCAAGTTGCTAGGAGAGCATGGAGAAAGCGTGATGTATGTTCGGTGCCACGAGTTAGATACGATAGCGAAGTGTCCCGAGTCAATCATGTGCTGCGCCAAGTTATGAGCAGCCGAGCGTCCTCGTCCAGGCAATAACCCATATCCAACCATTAGTCAGCCTCCCCCTCCGATTCATCCTCTTCGGACGACCCTTCTTCATCTTCAAGGGGAAGTATCTTATACTCCCGATATTTCTTTATCCGCGGCGGTCCCCGAGTTGGGCGAGCGGGCAGCCGAATGCGAAAGATGGGCTGACCGCTGACGACGAACTCCACGATGGCGCCGTCAGCAGCGGCGAACGTCTCGCCCACGCCACTGGGGACGGTGCCCGACCCCTCCTTCTCTATCCGCCAGCATCCTTCGAGCGAAGGCAGGGCCATACGCTCATGCGCCTCGGTAATGTCGAATATCGTCAGCTCCTCGGGCTGAACCATTGGTTTGTGGGTTTTGTTGCTCATGAGCTGCCAACAGACGGTCTTCTGTTGGTCCATATGACCGGTCCAAAGACGCATGTAATACGTTTGGTCGGGGATGGGGATGATGCGAATGGACGAGTCTTCGGGATCAGGAGAACCCTGAAGAGCGGAAAAGATTGTTAAATTGACGAAGAAACCGCGGAAAAAACACGCACCCCGACAACATCAGAGACATTGGCCATCTCTCGCATGAAGCGGTGTCCCATCTCAACGTCACCAAACTCCGCCTTGAGAACTATGTTGACCATGTCCTCTGTCCAGAGCATGGGCTGGCACGCCTGGGCAGTACCGGCGTATGCCTTCGGGAAGCGGGGACAACAGGTGTGCCCTCTTCAATGCGACAGTACGCAGGAAGATAGCTATAGATGGATGAATATACCGGAGGCTCAGCCCGAGCGGGGGTTTTGCCCTTCAAAGCTTGCGCCAACCTCTTGTGAGCGGCTGCGAATTGCGGCGTATCCACGTTTTCGGACCGATACTTGTGGCCGGGCACGGTGCAGTCATTGTAAAGCTTTTCGATGTCGAGTGATGGTGAATCCGGGACATTCTTCGACGCTTGAGCACGAACAGGTTGGCGTTGCTTCGGACCGGGGGCTTTCGTGGCAGGCGCCTGCGCGAGTGGCGCTTTCGTGGCGCGAGCAGGCAGGGAGGGCGCAGGTTGTCGCCGCACTACCCGTTCGCGAGAGGAGCGTGTAGATTGCGTACTGGCGGCCTTGGGCATGATGCAGTTGTCAGAGGTGAAATGATGGAGGGCGGAAGAGCGTGCGTTTGATGGGAGCCGCGTTTCCTTATTGTGGCGAGAGATATCATGTGAGGAACTCGGTCACGCTGATGGTCACGGTTGCTACCGCGATTGCACCTTGGAAAGACTCAGACTTTGCTTTGATCTCGCGCACATGGACGAGAGTTGCCATTCTGGGAACAATAGGAATGTCGTGTTTGTAACAATTTGGACACGCCTGCTGAGCGACAGGCTCATCGTTTCTCGTGCAGTGTGAGGCTAAGCGTGCGATTTTCGAATCAGAAACGTGGGGCCTTGAGAAGGAGAATGCGTTCGGTGTCGGGTGTCCGTGAGGGTGATTATCGATTGCCCACAAACCGTGTGTCGTGCACCTACCAGCCCAAGCCACGGCCGCCCAATGATTCAGCCTTGGAGAGACATTGTATTCCACGAGAGTTGTGATTCCAATATATTGTTGAACTTGGCCTTCAAAGTTGCCTCTGACATCTACACCAACCCAAACACGGCCGCGAACTCGTCATCATCCTGCCCCTTCGCGCGCATCTCGATTATATTCTGGATCGTCTGGCCGGTAGCCTCGTCGGCGATCTGCGTGACGAAGGCGCTCGCCATGTCGGCACCTGTGTTGGGTCATACGATGAGCTTGCGGCACCAAAGCGCAAGTGTGCAAGAAGTTGGCTTACCCGCCGTCACGCCCGAGCTCGTCCAGAACTTGCCGTCCACGACCCAGCGGGCACGCGCAACCCACTCGATGTTGTGCGAGGCCGTGTCGGCCATCATTTCCTTGAAGACGAATTTGTTGCCGGTGGCGCGTTTGCCGTCGAGGAGGCCCGTGCGCGCGAGGACCCAGGAGCCTGTGCGCAGCAGTCAGTAGATGTTCAAGCGAGTAGATCGCTAGCAAGCTTACCAGTGCAGATCGTCAGCACATACTTGGCTCCGGGCACCTGACGGATGAGAAAATCGTTGAGTACCTGCGGAACCTCAGGAATGCCTGCGCACCCTTCATTAGTTCCATAACCTTTACTCTGCTGTAGAAATGGCTTACCTCCCGGCACCATAATGATATCGAACTGCTCCTTGGCCTCACCGAACGTCTTGTCAGGCGTCAGGCGCGGACCCGCCTCGCCAGCGTAGCCCGGCGCGACGGGCTCGAGGGTGTGCGAGAGGTACGTGAAGGGCCCGAGCGTGGGCAGACTGTCCGCCTTCTCCTTGAACATGTAGGGCTTGGTCTTCGCGGAGAGCGCGGCGAGGAACTCGATGGGGCCCTGGTAGTCTAGCGAGGTCATCCGGTTGTACATGCAGACTGCGACGGAGAGGGAGGGCGAGGTCATGTTGTAACTGTGAGTTTCGATGAGGTGTGAGTGGAATACAGTGGACGAAGAGCACAGAGGATGTGGCTTGTCGGAAACGAGAAAAACCAGAGAGCTTATATTGTAGCGGCTCGCCGTCCACGCCCATCAGCAACGTACCATCGCACGGTTGGCTGGACCACTGTAGTCAGTAAGACCGCAGTGCTGACTGAGGATAATCAAGCGCCCATGGATGCGTACAAAGCATCTTCGGCCACGCCGCGCGTCGGATCGGCGAAGACGATGTCGAGCCACTTCGGATTGTATCGCACGAGTGGGAAAATCGCGCCGCAGGCGACGGGAGACTTCTATGAGCGACTTCGCAAGGTCCCATGCTCGGCGTAAGGAGGTTCTGCGCGATAGTCGGAGGTCCTCAATCCAGAAATTCGGATAAAGACTGAAGTGCATCGTCAGAACAATCGCATGGCAGGCAACGTGCAGCTGTACGCGGCGCACCGGCAGCGCTGCAAATCGAGGAATGCCTTGACAACCACATGCAAGTGTACGTATATGACAATTGGGGTCACACTGACGATACGGTCAGCAGACGAGTGGGCCTGAATACATCCTAAGTAGGAGGCTTCGAATCCGATGAGCGCTAGAATTTTGCAACGTAGGCTGGAGTAAGGTCAGTATGCCGCCTAATGCGAAGAACAGACACCTACGCGCACATAAAGGTTCCCGCTGTAATACGGCCATCCCTTGAAGGGCAGTACCCAGCGAGACAAGACAGTCCCTGCGTCCATCGATCGCACATCGCTCCCGTAAGATATCGTAACGAAAGTACCTTCAAACGTTGATACCATACAGCGTCTAGTACCTAGCCTGCTTTGAGTCCGCCTGCCCTGCCACCTCCGTGAAATCCGACGGCCGATCCCGCTTCAGCGGCCTCTTGTTGTTCGCAGCCAACCCACCATTGAACTGGCTCCCATTGCCCCCCACCCATCCCGACTGCCCACCCATCATCCCACCGTTGCCCACAAAGCCCGACGGTCCGCCGTTGCCCACGAACCCCGACGCGCCGCCGTTACCAGTGAATCCGGACTGGCCATTGCCAACAAAGCCGCTGCCGCCCCCGCCGACGAAGCCCGAGGCGCCGTACGCAGCGGCCATAGCCATGTTCTGCGCCTGGGCTTGCTGTGCGAGCGCGCCCAACGTCTGCGCCTGCGCGAGCTCCATCTGGAGCTGCTGCTGCTGCATCTCGGCGGTCTGGCGGACCTGGGGCGGCAGGTTGGGGTTTTGGAGGGCTTGAGAGACCTGGGTGATCTGCGCCTGGAGCTGGGGGATGTTCTGGCTGAGCATCTGCACCATTTGCTCGAGCTCAGAGCCGGTGAGGCTGCCGGGGTCGACTTGGGTCTAGAAAGGACGGTAAGATGGGATATAAACGAGCACAAGATGAGGGATACTGACCTGCTCCCCATCTTCATGGTTCTCTTCCCCTTCCTCGCCTTCGCCCTTCTTGCTCTCCTCTATCGTCCGCTCGATGTAGTCCCATACCCGCGTCCGCGCGGGCTTGTCCACAAGTAGCTTGTCGAGTGACGGAATCTTCTTCCCGCAACTCGGGCAGATGAAGTCGCGCTCAAGTAAGTGCGTCTGGATACACTCCTCGCAGTACGAGGTCCCGCAGCACGGCGTCTTGACAGCGTCGCGGAAGAGCTTGTTGTCGATGGGGCACGACAACGACTCGTCGCTGGGTGGTCGCTCGCGGACTTCCGCTTCCGTGAGCCCCTTTGGTCGTTGAACCTGCTTTTGCCAGGATGCCCTGATTCAAAGTCAGCGACATAATGAGCAGCTGTATACGGGAGGGCTTACAAATCTGGCTGAGCAACGACGTAGCCACCCTCTGGGGTGACCATGACGCCCTGTCCGAGCGTCGCGCCGTCCGGGTTCTCGACAGCTTTCAAGAAGCTGCGCGGGATACCGGTCGTGCGCTTGATGCGTGGCCGGTTGTCGTAGTCCCGGTCGTTATTCGTAGGACAGTCCTTGATCCAATGTCCTGCAATCGCGTCAGCAATCCTTCGATTACAACCTCATTTCGCGTCCTAACTCACCCTTTTGCCCGCACCTATAGCACACATAGCTTGCTGGTAGCGGCCGTTCAGGTGCCGCATACGGTGTCCTAGGCTTGCCTCTTCCAGCGAATCCAGTTCCCCGCAAGGGTACGTGCGCCGCACTAGAGGGGACAGCAGAAGGATAGCATGCATTAGAAACGAAGCTACTACATGGAGGGCTAGCGATACGGACTGAGATAGTTTCTCCTGTGCCTCTTCCCAGTTCGCTGTTTGTGTTTGGAACATGGCGGCGATCGCAGCCTCTTCATCATCCGTGGCGCCGGGGATAGAGGGAGGCATGGCAGGTGCGGGGTTGGGGGTGGACTGGAGCGAAGGGCAATGTCAGTAAATGCAAAGATAGGAAGCATGATGGGGCGCACATTCGCTTTTGCTTCATCTTTTCCGTCGAAGCGCTTCGACATGGCGCCCTTGTACCAGGTCGAGCCGCACCCACCGCCTCCGCCGCGTTGATTCGGTTCAGAGACTGGCAAGTTGCCCACGCCAGCGGTGTAGTATGCGGCCTTGCCCTTGCCGGGTCGCGCTGCAGGTCTTCGCTTCACGATGACCGATGAAGACCGAGGGATGATCGTCGTGTCGTCGGCGTACTCTGCGCGACTGGTTAGGTTCTCTCCTTGGTATGGGGTAGCGCTACGCACCCTCTTGCGTTGCCGGATTGAATACATAGAGGTCAAAGTCATTCGCTTTACTCATGTTGTTCGCGAGGATGATCTCGCGCTTGAGGTCGAAGATGCTGATACCCGTGCCGTCGAAAGTAACGCGAGACTCATCTTTGCGAGAGGCAAAGCGGTAAAAGACTGATGAGGCCATTTTTGAGGGCTGAAGAACGTATATATTCGTGGTCACTAGCTGAACAATGGGAGCACAGCCGCGAGAACGCGGCGCGAAGATGAGGGGAGAGAACAAGGAGAGGTTTATTCAATTGTTGGCGTGCGACTTCAAAGCGGCGTTCCGGGCCGGAATTCCTTCTCCTCGATCGGTGGCTTACTTCGAGCGCGCTGCATTCATCGACCACCACCATACTTCCAAGCTCACGCATATCCCCGCATCTAAACAAGCCATACGCATCATGCCGAAGCCGTCCAGAGCGAAGTGCCAGGTTTGTAATGAGACTGAATCCAAATACACTTGCTCTGTCTGCAGCATCGTATAGTCAGTGAGCTCGGAGCTCTCATGCAAGTCCCCTTCGATGCTAACGGAGGGGTAGTTGTTCTGTTCCATGTTACAAGCAACATAAGGCCTCTACATGTACTGCAGGAAGGCAGGCATCCAGCATTGCAGGACCCTCCACCGTACTTGAAGTCGGGCACAATAACACAGGTTCGTGCCATCCTCCCTTGGCCATCTACCCTCACTGATATGGTGAGCTACTAGCCGAGACGCAAATGATACCAGCGGAACAAGAGACTACGGTAGAACAAGGACAAGAAGTCGTCCAAGACGAGAAGCCTCTCAAACCACTCACGTCACTGAAATGGCCATATGTGCCGGAAGAGTCTGCATACCCCGACCCTCTCACGCGCGACGACCCGAAGCCTCTCAGTCTCAGACAGTACGAGGGAATTGGCGCGCAATTCAATGACTTACAGACGATCATAACTGACTTGCTTTCAGCGACATCAAGGCCCCTGCGTGTTTTGTTGAATGAGCACCCCGGCCTGCGCGATACCCTGAGGCAGATAGACCAACTGCGAGGACAAGAGCGTGTGGACGCCCTGCACCGTGCACTGAGGTTGAATCAAAAGGATGTAGAAGCAGAAGTAGGGGAAGATGTGTTGCTCTTGCGGCAATTTGCCCAGGCGGTCGAGGACGCCATCCGCGGAGACCAACAAGACGGCTTGCGATTGCAATGGGGGGATGAATGAAAGAGAGTAGGCGAAGTGTTCCGGAGGGGTAGCAGGTCTGGACTTGATCGTACATGTATTCGGGTGAAGCAGGCAGCCAAAGTCGCATACGGGGTCTAGACCGTTGTGGGGAACATGGCGATTTCGAAGAGAATTGATTGGTCTGCCTCCCGAGCGCCTGTAGGACGCGCGCGATGTACGCCGTTATGGGTGTACGAATGTGCCCGCCTGGCCCTCTACAACTTCTCCTTCTCAATCTTGAGGTAGTACTCCTGCTCGAGCTTGCCTGAAGGTGGCGTGTCAGAACGCGTGCGGATGGAGGGTAGGGGGCGCCTGAGTGTTCTGTTGCGCTAAACTCACGAGTGTGGAGGTGGTGGAGGTACCTGCGGGGGTGGTATAAGTTGTTTATTCGATTGCGAGAAATCCCGAATGAACGCACCAGTAGCCGTAGGCAGAGGTGACGCCGACGCTGAGCGCAAAGCTGAGGTCGAAGAAGAAGCGCTTGCGGAGCATGCCGGTAATGGGGGCGATGGCGGCCATTGTGGGCGCGAGTGTGATGCAGACGACGACGATGAGGTGCGGAGAGAAGGATCGCCGCGCCGGACGCGGGCTTTTCAGGCTGTTGACGGTTATTTATTCCGGAGGCCCCGCTGACATAACGGCGGCGGCTCGTTTCCTGAAGCGTGCGTTACGTGCTTGTTCTCCTCCATCACCCGCCGGAAAGCCCACCAGCGACACATCTCGACCGCAAAAGTGGGCGACAATACCGCAGGAAATTGGTAGCATGCTCACCGCCGCTCGCAGCGCCCAGAATCAGTCCTCGATCTCCGTATCTCACCGCGCATCCATGGAAGACCCATCATCGTCTGGGGGCTGGCGATTCGCTCAGTGCTTCGGTGACAAGGGAGAGGTCGAGGATATCACCGAGGGTGCGTTTTCCAGCCAGCGGGACCGCGACCGACACGCGTCACCGCTCCCGCGACCTCCGTCACTCACCCACGCGTCTAACAGCCGATATCATATCCACCGTCGAGTTTGACTCTACGGGCAACTACCTCGCTACGGGAGACAAGGGCGGGCGTGTCGTGCTCTTCGAGCGGAACGAATCCGTGCGTGACTATCGCGAACGCCCGTGTGGCAATTGCTAATTGATGCGCGCGCGCCCCATGCAGAAGAAGGGCTGCGAGTACAAGTTCTACACCGAGTTCCAGTCGCACGAGCCGGAATTCGACTACTTGAAATCACTCGAGATAGAGGAGAAGATCAACAAAATCAAGTGGTGTAAGCGCCAGAACCAGGCGCATTTCCTCCTGTCGACGAATGGTGCGTGGCCTGATAGCGCGCGTGAATACTCGACTGATCTCTACTTTAGACAAGACCATCAAGTTGTGGAAGGTGTTCGAGAAATCGTTGAAGGTGGTATCCGAGTCGAACCACTATGACGGCCAACGGCAATTACCCCCACCTGCACACTCCAGCCACCTGCGCCTACCGCGGATGACGCAGCAGGACAACATTATCGCGGCAGTGCCACGAAAAGTGTATGCCAATGCGCATGCGTATCACATACACTCGATTTCCGTGAATTCCGATCAGGAGACGTACATTTCCGCCGATGATCTGAGGATCAACTTGTGGAACCTGAACATCTCCGACCAGAGCTTCAGTGCGTTGCCTCATTCGTAGCACTTGCGCTCGTACTAATGTCCTGCAGATATCGTTGACATCAAGCCGGTGAACATGGAAGAACTTACGGAGGTCATCACCGCCACCGAGTTCCACCCCTCACATTGCAACCTCTTCATGTACTCCAGCTCCAAGAGCAACATCAAGCTCGCCGACATGCGCGAGGCCGCGCTTTGCGACCGACACGCGAAATGTGGGTCTACCGGGTCAGTGACTCGCCACAATTCGCTGACTACGCGTTCTAGGCTTCGAGGAGGAAGAGGACCCGACAACGCGATCCTTCTTCTCCGAGATCATCTCGTCGATCTCCGACGTCAAGTTCAGCCACGACGGACGATACATCTTATCGCGTGACTACCTGAACTTGAAGATCTGGGATATCAACATGGAGTCGCGACCCCTCAAGACGATCCCCATTCACGACCACCTGCGGGGCAAGCTCTGCGACTTGTACGAGAATGACTGCATCTTCGACAAGTTCGAGTGTATCTGGAGCGGGGATGACAAGTGCGTCTTATCGTTGCCGCATGCGACCTTCCGCTGACATCATGCAGGAACGTGTTGACTGGCTCCTACCACAACTACTTCCGCATATACGACACGGACACGCTGAACGATGTCGTCTTGCAAGCCGACAAGTCCGCCTTCAAGGCGAAGAAGATCGGCGGCCCGTTGCCCGGCAAGCCTGGCGCGAAGAACAGGCCGGGAGGACTGCGGGACGCTATGCAGCTGGAGACTCTGGACTTCAACAAGAAGATTCTCCATGCGAGCTGGCATCCGAGGGAGTATACGATCGCCGTGCGTGACTCCTTTTGCTGCCCTGTATGCGCGTTTGCTGACGGTCATCGGGTCTTTCACAGATCGCGGCGACGAACAACCTCTTCCTATACAGCGCCGCGTAACATCACCATCCGCATGCTCAGGCCCGGCTAGCCGGATAGACGGTCACGATCACGGCTCGACGACATCTCCACACACTTACGCACGCACGCACTTTGACGCCCACATCCTCTTTCTCCGTTTCATTCTCATCCTCTACCCCCATCGCACATCGGGAACTCACCCATCCGCACGTCGGGAATCCACCATCCGCACGCCAGGGACCTTATCCTCCACTTTTATCTATCGGCCCCGGTCTTCTTTCCTGTATCGCACGTACAAGTACCCCCTATCCTCGCTCGTTACGGTATAATGTCCTTCGTACGCCCACGCCTTTTCTAATCTTTCTCGTGCGGGTGGGAGTGTGGGGTAGCCTGGCATTGAGCGGGAGGGCCGATTTCCGACCTTGTGCCGGCGATCGCGTCGTCCCCGCTTGCTTCGCCGTGTTGTTGTGCTTCTACTGCTGCCGCCGCTGCGTCGCGGTACCGCGTCCCATGCCCCCGCCTGCTCTTTTCTTTTTATTTCTACCTACAAGCCGCATCCCCCATACCGCATATACTTACCCTCTGCCCCCGTCCATTGTGCTGTTGCTGTCTCTGTGTCATCTGTTCTTGGGTCGTGGTCGTCTCCCGTCTTTCTCGTGCTGGACGCTGGCATGGCTCGGTTGGCTTACGCTCGGTCGTTCGCGTCGTTGTCTTGCGCTTGCGCAGGCACGATTCGTGCGTCGTCTGGCGTGGACTCGTCGTTGATTGTCTGGCGCTCGGTCGCCTCGCGCATAGCTACTCATCGGCCGCATACCTACCTACTTGTAGAAGACTGTTACATATATACTGGTGGAAGTGAAGAATCAATGCAAGAAGTTTTATCTCATTGGTTTGGGTGGATGGATGGACCTTCGTGGGGGAAGACTAGCGCGCCTCGAGGCTGAGAGGATGGCAGGGTGCACTTACACTCGCAAATATACGCAAACATATTAGCCCCCTCTGCTGAGTCTGCTTCACTTACACTGACAGCCTTGGCTCCAGGTCTTGTTTTCAACATCAGTGACCTCCGACATTTGGGACCAATGCAAGTGCTGGCGCTGATAGACCAGGCCAAATCTTTCTTCGATAGCTCTACGTGTACAGTATAGGCGATAGGTGTACAGGAATAATCTACTGAAACTCATAGACGATGTCCATATCCTTCAAGGCTAGAGACTCGTCCGTGAATTACTTCTTGCCCAGAATACCCGCGATAGTTCCAGCAAGTGGTGACGGCTCCTGCTCAAGCGCCATCTTCAAGAACCAAGGCTTGCTCATGTAGTTGCGAATCCTGTGGACATGATCAGCCACCGCATCCTCCTTCACCCGGACATCGCACTCACCCATCCGGCAACACGACCACAACATTCTTCCCCTGCGTCTCCGCCACCTTCCTCCCTTCCTCTGTATTGCGCAGCCACTGCATCGCCCCAGCCAGCGCCGCGCCGCTGCTCCCTCCTACGAGCAGGCCCTCGAGCCGCATGAGCGACTTCGCGTGCTCGAACGAATCCTCGTCGGCGGTCTTCTCCCAGAAGTCGACGACGCCGGGCGCGCGGGAAAGGACCTCAGGGATGAAGTCATAGCCGATGCCTTCGACAATGTACGGGTCGCCGGCGGAGGAGGCATTCAGCGTCTCAGGGAGCGCGAGGATGCTGCCTTTCTGCGAAGGGAGTGAGATTGAGAATGGGTAGAATGACGTAGGGGTGGACGTACGGGGTCGACACCGATGACGGCGCATTCTTTGTTGTGGGTCTTCTTGATTGCGTTCGAGATGCCTGTGACAGTTCCGCCCGTGCCGGCACCTGCGACGAGGACGTCGACCTTGCCAGAAGAGGGCTTCAGAGGCGTCGACGGAGTGTTGACCACAGCCTCGATTATTTCAGGACCCGTAGTCAGCTCATGCGCCAATGGGTTGTTCACCTGCGAACGTGCGTTGAGTATTGAGATATGGATAACCAGAAGTCATATCGCACATTGCGATATTGGTCGAGGATGATTGCATGAGGGATTTCACGTTGCAAGCGCCTGGCAACACCTAGAGTCGTTAAGGAATTAAGCCACGAGAGGGGTATGGGAGCAGTTTGATGGGCTACCTATGTGGCTATCGGGGGAGTCCCAGGCGGCTTCGGTGGGTGTACGGACGACCTCCGCGCCAAGGGCGCGCAAGGCAGCCTCTTTCTCCTGCGTCGGAAGTTAGAAGGGTCTCAGGGAGTGGAGGGAAGAGGCGTACGATAGACATCTTGTTCGGGAGGGTGATGATCACCGAGTACCCCTGCCCTATAGTATTCAGCATCCATAGGGCAAAGCGTGCTGTCGTCAATACCTTTATCGCGCACGCCAAAGCCAGACCAATGCCTGGTACATGGTCAGAAAAGACCCACTACACGATGACAGAACGCGCACCAGTGTTGCCAGATGTTGGCTCGATCACTACGCTCTTGCCTGGGATGAGCTTCCCCTCCTTCTCCGCGGCTTCAACCATCGCCTTTGCAATGCGGTCCTTGACGGAGCCGCCAGCGGATACGTATTCCACCTTGCCCACTGTTCGCCATGTCAGCCTTCTCGCCACGTCTGATCACATAGCACGCACGAAGATTGCACTTCAACCCCGCCCGTTGCGCCACCCTGTCCAGACGTATGAGGGGAGTGTGTCCCACAGCGCCGAGGGCATTGTCGATGATTTGAGCCATGGCGAGTGTTGTAGAAGACGAGTAAGGATATGTATATGTTCGTGAGACGAGAAGAGTAGTCGCCCAGAGCAAACTTCCGAGGCTATATACGGCCGGATCCAATCGAGCGGGCACGTCAGATGGGCTCCGGTTGATGCAAGATTGACGGCGTGACGCTGGGCCGAATCGAGGCACAAATCCAGAGCTGGCTCACTTCAGGAGCTTCACAATCTTCGCAGGGCGCCTTCTTCGCACGCAGAGCCAGATGAGAGGATGGAGATGGGCGGGGTAAGAAGTGTTGAAACGTGGCGGCCATTGCCTCCGTCTCACTCGTATGCGATTAGCAGTGGAGATAATCGCGTGGCAACGGACCGAACACCGTCACCGAGATTCGAGAGGAACGCAGAGGAACGCTCAATGTGAGGGATGGTGTTGAGTAGTGTGCAAAAAATTATTTTGGTACCCCTCTACATGGAGCACATTTCAAGTACAAGTGCTCGAGTAAAGCAGAAACCCCATTCATACAGTAAGCCTGCATTGGGAATGCGAGGCTTTACGATGGTGGACAGAGGTTTACAGATCGAATCCAAGCATAGCATAAAAGACTGATCATGACCTCGTCATTTGAGACGCATTTTATGGCGGGACGAGTGACAAGGATGCGCGCAAGTCAAGCTTGGCGAAGTTCAACCACTATGTGCATGACCGTGAGACAGTGACCGGCAACGACCGGAGACTGTACAGTTATCCCGAAAAGTCAACCTTTGTTCCCCGACGCGCCTTTCCCCCACACCCACGTCCCCTCACCTTACAGCTTTGCTGAGTCCCCTTCTCAGTAGGCCTATATAAATCAAGATGGTTTGTACGCTCCGATCACATATTGGAACCTGTTCTGAAAGTTGTATGCGTATAGGTTAAGCCCACGACCTCCCCCAAGCAGAAGTTCATCATCGACATCTCGAAGCCCTCAGAGGAGGGTATATTCGACGGTGCCGAGTTTGAGAAGTTCTTGCACGACCACATCAAGGTGAAATGCAGCTTTGAAGCGTAATTTACGGTGGTGTTGACGGTGTATAGGTCGAGGGTAAGGCTGGCAACCTCGGGGACGCCATCAAGGTCACCCGCGATGGTATGTGCTTCTGGTGCAAGACGCTGGATTCCCTCCTTCTTACCAATTTACCTTCCCAGGCAAGAAGAGGGTCATCGTGACCGCCAACATCCCCTTCTCCAAGCGCTACCTCAAGTATCTCACGAAGAAGTACCTCAAGAAGAGCGGCACCCGCGACTTCATTCGGTGCGTTGACACCTATATCTACATCTGGTCATCGTATTTACGCCACCTATAGTGTTGTTGCCACCTCCAAGGACAACTACACCCTCAAGTTCAGCAACACCCTTGAGGAGGAGGAGGATGACGAGGAGTAGACGCTTCCGCCCGATATGCCACATGCAATACATGCATTATGACGGACAACAATCCTTGTGTGACCTCGAAGACTTTGGGTTGATTCACCCTCCAGCCAAACTCGTCCTATCATATCGCGCTGCTCGTACGGGAACCGCAGACCTCCCTTCGCCAAACATGTTATGTGCGCGCAGGCTGAAATTACGATGCTGAATACATTATATAGATAGCAATCCTCCACCAGTCGGCAGACCCTCCAGAACCCCTCCTCCGAGAATAAAGTAACGAACGACAGATCATTGGGCGCCCAAAGCCTCCTTGGCCTTGTTCCAGTAATCAATTCTTCCTTGGTCGACCGTGGTGCCGATGCAGTCCGTGATGTACACCGACCAGCCGTCCTGGGTACCCGACTGCACCCCCTTGCGCACCGCCTCGTCGCACTGGCTCGTCAGGAACCACGCCGCCGACCCGAAGCTTGGCCCATCCGGGCTCACAAGCTCAAGGATCCCATCCGCGCCACCAGTCGAATTCGCCACGTTGACCTTGTCGTCCCCAAATAGCTCCCGCGCGTACATCTCGTTGTAGGTCGCGGACTGCATGTTGCGCGTGCCCTTCCCCGGCGTGTGCACGGTCTCGCCCGCGACGAAGTGGCCCCAGTTGTACTTGAACTCGCCGCTCTCGTAGAGCATGAGGGAGATGACGGCCGCCTGCTCGTTCGTATCATTGAGCGCGTAGGTGGCGAAGGAGTCGAGGATGGGTTGTGCGGCCTGCGAGGCGACGCGGCACTCGTCGGGGTACTTGGCACCGACGCATGAGTTGGTATTGGGCGCCATGGCAAGGAGCTGCGTGGTGAGCGCGTCCGCGGTGCTGTTGTCGGCGCGGGGGCTGACGCCGCCACCCGGGGTGTGCGAGACGCGAGGCGCCTTCCACGGGCGGAAGGGCGCGGCAAACGCGGGTATGAAAAAGAGCGTGAAGAGTAGCAGGGACTGCATCGTGATACTGAGCGTGGCGGGTTGAGGGCAGGCGCACCGTCGGGAGAAACACCTGCAGGCCCTCCCGAGCTTTTATAGCTCGTTCGCTATCTGCTGGTCTAGCCGAAGGGACGGCCGCAGACGGTGTGTATCATGATCTGCAATGCAAAGATGGTCATGAATAAACGGTCATGCAGGTCATACGCCGCATCTTTGACACGCAAAGAAGGATTTGCGGAGGCGGAGGGAGGTGGCACTGGCCAAAGCGGGCGTGTATGCGGTCGGAGGATCGGAACCTTGCATAAGAACGGGCACATCGAGCGGTGTCCACGAGAACAGATCGACGGAGGTATGAGCAACCCACTTGTGCGGAAGGTCTGCAGATCTCGCCTTCACCCGACAACGGCTCTTGTGCTTTCGCAAAACGGCCTTTGCTCCGCCTTGTCCTTCACGTTCAGTCCAGTCAATTCCGATGGTCAACGTCTTCAATATAAATAAGCACAGCACAATAAAAACTCCTGAGACTACAAAGCACACAAGACATCCTGGAGTGCGACAGAAAGGCCTGCCCTCTGTCGACCGGAGCCGCCAGTAAACAAACACCCATCTTTATACACCAAGGTCGTGAAGGTCGTAATCAAGCCTGCGCGGTGGTGAGGTAGGGATGGGCGCCGACGCGGGAATGGGGGTATGCATTGGAGTCGTAGGAAGAGGAAAGCGTGCGCTCGGGGTATGGCAGGATTACTCGAGCTCAAAGACCGAGTACCTCAGTTCTTCTGGTCGTTGCCGTTGTTGAACCAGGGGAACCAGTTCCACCAGCTGCCGCTGTCGTCGCCGTTGTCAGACGAGCCGGGCCACTCGCCCCAGGGGGCGCCAGAGCCAGAGGACTCGCTCGCGGCGGGGGCGGACGCGGGCGCGCTGGGGGAGGACTCGACAGGCGCGGAGGCGGAGGTGGCGGGGGCGGACTCCGAAGCAGAGCCAGAGCTGGCAGGCTCAGACGCGGACTCGGTAGCGCTGGCAGAGCCGGATTCGGTCGCACTCGCAGACGCAGACTCGGTCGCGGACGCAGAGCCGGACTCCGTGGCAGTCACCGACGCGGAGGCGGGCGCAGAGCCGGACGCGCTGGCGGAGCCAGACGGCGCAGCGCTCGACGAGGAGTTGCCGCTCGAGCCGGAGCCAGAGAGCGCGGCGAAGCCGACCGCGTTCTGCTCGAAGTCGAAGACCGTGTAGACGTTCTTCATGAAGCTGTGCGAGGAGTTAGCACACGATGGACAATGGTATGATACGGAGGAAAGGAGGATAATGCGAAGGATACTCACGCGTCACCGATCAGCCAGGTGTTGTCGCCGAGGCCAAGGTCCTGGCCAGCAAGCGCACCAACGCAGTCAGAGCTGCCCTGTTCGGTCTTGCCAAGGTTGAAGCTGCAGGGCATCGTCAGTGCTTGAACTTGAAAAGCACTATGAAGTACTCACTTCTCAGCAGTAACCTCCCAGTCCTTGCCACCCCAGTTAAACGCCACAGTCGGCGCAGAGTCGCAAGGGAACGTGTACATGCCATTCGCCTCGTCGTAGGTCGTGCTGCCCTCGATGCTCGAGTACACCTGCTTCACAACCTCAGGCGGGCCGTACATAACTACCGCAACCTGTCAGCACACGCTCTCCCTCACAACACGAAGTCCAGAGCAAAAGGACTCACTCGTCGTGCCCGAGTCGATGATGGTCTCGAAGTCCTGCGCAGCGGCCTGGCCGTTGACGTTGAGCGTCGCGCCGGTCGTGAGCCAGTAGCCCTCCGACGGGTCGGTCTCGTGGTACTCGAAGTCGCCCGTGTAGAGCTTGTCGTTCGTACCGCCAACAAAGAGCTCGGAGCCTTGCTCGGCGAGGTAGAAGCCAAAGGAGTTGCTCGCAACGGCGCCCTGCTTCTGCGCGTTCGTGAACCACGGGTCCTGCTTGAGGTTGCTGATCGTGGGGTACGCCATGCCGAGGATGCTGCGGTATAGTTAGCACAAAAGCGCAGACAAGGGCAGTGCGAGTACATACCCATCGATAGGATCGTCAGCAAAGCTGTCCGAGAGCTCGGACACAGGGGAGAAGAACTGGTTCTCGGCGGCCACGCCAGCGACGGTCACTAAACATAACTCAGTCGCTGCGTATGCACGGCACTTTGTCCTGCTTACCAGTGTCCTTGCGGATAGGGCCAGACACGTTGGAACCGTCACCGTACTGGATCTGGAACTCGCCGTCGGCCTCGGCGCTGGTGGAAGACGCGCTCGCGTCGTACTTGTCCTTGGAGGAGCAAGTAGTCGACGAGCACTCGGACGAGGGGACCCAGAGGTCCGCAGAGCCGGCTGCGCGATTTCGTAAGACAATAGAATAGAACAACTGACAAGAATAACACGCACTATCGAAAACAACGTAGAAGTCCTGGGCGGGCGTGCCGACCGAGATAGAGCCGGGCCACTCGACCTCCTCCTCGTCAGTGAGCTCGACAGCCTGGCGCTTCTTGAGCGCGGCGCGCTGCTCGAGGTTGCGCTTCACTGGCAAGGGAATACGCGCGACATCTTTGATGGCCGCACCCTAGTCAATCGTGAGTGGGTGCACTTGATAGATCTCGCGATGCGCGTACCTTGCGCAGGGCAGACTCGCCAACGTTCGCGATGAGGTTGACGAGATTCTGGCGATGCTTGTTCTGGGTGAGGACCGTGAGCTGGATGGCGCGGTCGTGGTCGAAGATGCCGTCGTCCGTGGTGAGCTTGGCGCGGCGGCGGATGGGCACGGGCTGGCCCGCGGGGAGCGTGACGGGTATCGCAGCCGCGGAGAGCGCGAGGGAGACAGTGGCGAGCAGCGAGTAGTACGCAAACATGGTGAGGTCGGTCGTTCGGTCAGAAGTGTTGGTTACAAGTGAGTGTCAGGCGCGCCTTCAGCTCGCTGGAGGCTGGGTAACAGAGAAAAATGAAAGACGAGGACGATGACCGGGGAGAGAGAGATGAGGGAGAAGTGCGGGCACGGGGCTTGCTCTTTATCACCCTTTCCCGCCGTGCGGGATCGCACATGACATCAACAGCACGAGGCGTCCTCGCTGGACGTGGCAACCGTTGTCCGGCCCATGTCAGTCGAGTCCGCCGGGTCGTCGCCGGGTGGGTAAATTGAACCACTGCCGCGGGGGCCGCTGCGAGCAATGCCAAGGCACACTTCGAATCATCCGCAGAGCAATACATCTTGGCGTTCTTCTCTCACTGTGCTCGCGGTGCGGACGCGTTTGAGACGAGTGGGACCATATCGAGCTCGCTCGAGAGCTACCGGGAGGGTGTGCTGCATCTCCTCAACCGCTGGTGCGCATGGGCACCCATACTCGCGAATCCGGACCCGGGAGTTGGCCTCTGCGGAGAAACTCTCGGCATACAGACTTCAGCGAAACTCCCGCAGAGGTTCTTTGCGCACTGCAGAGGAGTTGAGCTACATAAACTCTGGGGCTAGTCCTGAAAATGACGCACCAACTGCATGATCGTTGAGGACAGGATTTGCATGAGCTGCCATCTCACCGTACACGGATGTGATCTATTTGCTCGAGTTCGTTATAAAGCGACGCAACGCAAAGGAGAGCTCGTTCTTCATTCCGCGCTCCTGGCGCGATTTATGTGACTCAGTCACTTTTACAGATGGTGTATACTACACTGAAGCTACATCCAGCGCCGTTCCAGCGGCTATGCTACATTCACGGTTCACACATTGCGCAGATACATGTCGTGCAGGAGTATTCAATTGCATTGTCCGTTAGCCTGTCCGAAGGGATGTTAGGGTAAGCCAGGAGGTGGGGGTGAGTTAAGCAAGAGGCGGACGGTGAGTAAAGCAAGAGGGGAGCAGGCAGGCTATCGAGTACGGAGAGTGAGTAAGGTAGGACAAAGCAAGTCGAAAGCGAGGGGTGCAGAGTGCGTGCGGGTAAGAGGCGTGAATGTTGGGGTAGGGAATGTGTGGGTGTTGTTGTCTATTGCGAGGCGCCGCCGTTGGCGAGGGTGGCAAAGCCGACGGCCTTCTTGTCCATGTCGAAGACGGTGTACACGTTCTTCATGAACCTGTACCACGAGCGTCAGTACCAAACAAAGACAAGCACGAGGAAGACAGAACGTACGCGTCACCGAGGAGCCACGTCCCCTCACCCAGACCAAGGTCCTGAGCAGAGATGGCAGCAATGCAATCCGACGAGCCCTCGTCGACCTTGCCCAAGTTCAGATTATCCTCCGAAATCTCAATATCCATCCCGCCATAATTGAACGCAATCTTCGGCGCCTTGTCGCACGGGTACGCGAAGTAGCCATTGGCCTTGTCCTGCTCATACGCGCCCTCCACCGCTTCGAACAGCTTCTTCACCGCCTCCGGCGGGCCGTAGATCAGCGTCGTGCCCGAGTCGACGATGGTGGTGAAGTTGTTCACGACCTCCTGGCCGGCGACGCGCGCGGTGCCGCCCGTGACCTCCCAGTGGCCGCTCGACTCATCGATGTCGTGGAATTCGACGTCGCCGGTGTATTTGTCCTTGTTCGTGCCGCCGAGGTAGAGCTCGGAGTCGGAGCCTTCGGTGAGGTAGAAGGAGAATTGGTAGGTAGAGAGCGCGTTGCTGGACTTGGCGTGGACGAAGAAGGGGTCCTGCGCGAGATTGGAGATGCGGGGGAAGGCGAGACCCATGATTCTACAGGGTGTTTAGTACGCTGCTGCTAGGCAAAGGAAAGACTACATACCCATCGATGGCCTCGTCGCCGAGGGTGGAAGACACGGAGTCGACCGCAGAGAAGTATTGGTCCTTGACCTCAATACCGGCGGCATTGACTACAAGACGCTTGTCAGTTGCAAACAAGGCTTGAGTCGACAATCATACGTACCGGTATCAGTGAAGATATCACCCTGCACATTGGAGCCGTCCGCATAGTTGATGGAGAAGTTGCCCGGCTGCTGCTTGTTCGAAGACGACGCGCTCGGGTCGAACTTCGACTTGTCCGCGCAGTCATCAGTGGTGCAGCTCTTCGACGGGACCCAGAGGTCAGCGGAGCCAGCTGAAGTGATGCATCCGTGATTAGTGACAAGCGTCAGCATTCATCATGAGGGCACTTACTGTCGAAGTCAATCCGGAAGGACTGCGGGGGCGTGCCGATCGAAACATTGCCTTGCCAGGCGACGTCGCCGTCGATGGGCTCCATCGGAATAGCCTGACGAGCCTCAAGGTTGCGCTTGACATGCGCAGGGAGCGACGACTTGGGGTGGATGAAGCGCTTCACATTCTCATTAGCCCCACATTCCTCCTGCCAGCCAATGCGCCACTCACCCCTAGTCCCCCAAAGACATCCTGCCCGACATTCGCAAGAAGGTTTGCAAGGTTCTGCTGATGCTTGTTGTGGGTGCGGACAGAGAGGGCGATCGCGCGGTCAGAGTCGAAGACGCCGTTGTCCTTGGTCAAGAACGAGCGCTTGCTGAGGGGGATGCTCATGCCAGCAGGCTCCTCGCGCGGGGGAAGGGACACGCCGACGTGGAAGTGGCGGTCCATTGGCGCCGCAGCCGCCAGCGCGGCCAGCCAGACAAAAGACAGTGTGAGTTGCATGACAATGGGTTGTGCAGTAGTTGGTTGTGTGGTCGTCGTTCAGCAGTTGGTGGTATAGATACGCTTCAGCTCGCCAATAGAACGTGAGTAAGGACTGGAGGTCGGCAAGCTTGAAGAGAGACGTGACGGTGGAAAGAAAGAACGGCAGTTGGGGAGATGACGGGGAGCTCGGAGAAAGAGCACCGCGTCGCGCAGCAGGGTCCTTACGGTCCTGCCGGGATCTCCACGTTCCCCTCGATCGGGGGGACTCCCGCGTTTGATGCCAAGCTCCAGCCTCCAGCGTGGAGTGTCGGGATCAAATGTTTTTGATCGCAAGCCGGAAGCAAATCGCCGTGGACCCACAACTTTGTGGCTGGCTACCAGAAATCATGCCTTTTAGGGTAGGAGATGGTACGTGGGGTGGCGGAAAGGAAGTCTGAGTGTCTGTACAATGTCTCTTTGACTGCCTCTGTCATGCGTATCATTGCCGACCCCAACGGGCTCCAATTTGGACGGCGCTTAGCGCAGACATCACGGCAGTGATAATTATTTTTGCTTGGGCCTACAGCCTAAGTCAGACCACCTTACTGCCATAGTCCACCACAAAGAGGTCTAATTGGGACAACCAACGGCATCCCTCCTATTTTAGGCCTCTGAACAAGCCCGTGGTTTTTCCATTGTACATTAATTGCCACGAGACGAACACGATGCCTTTCGTCGTCACCGCCGCAGCGTCGCTTCATCCAGGCCGTAGCAGTGCAAGAGAAGAGCAGATGCTATCCTTCAATGAGCCAAGAAGCGACTATATTACAAGATGCCATATAGTGAAGAGGAAATACGAGTACAATACGAGTATACTAAGCAGTAAGTATAGGAACGACATACGAGAACAGACGGACGGATAACTGGAGCGTATGTAACGATGCAAAAAGCAGAGGCAAGCAAGACGGGACAGCAAGAACGGGACACGGTACATATATCATACAGAGGGGGGTCGACACATGGGGACATGTTTTTGCAATGGTATGGTGCGCATGAAGTCAAGAGGTGGATGGAAAGACGTCAGTATGACTGACGGTGGGAGACGTCGAGAGATTGCCGAGGTCGCAAGCGCCGACGCGCCAGGGCTAAGAGACGATGCCCGTCATCTCCTCCTCGAGCTCATTGGGCGGGAGCCACATGAGCTGACGCGGCGCCTCGAGGAAGATCTGACTGTTCACGACGGGGTCGTCGAAGGTGATGTTGGGCTGCTTGGGGGGCTGGCGCCGCTCCGCCTCCTCATACTGCTGCGCGAACTCGTTCCCGTGCGCGTTGCGCCGGTGCCGCCTGGCGTTCGACTGCACCGTGAAGCGCAGGTTGCACTCGTGGAAGCCGCAGACGTAGGCTATATGTAATGAAAATGGAGTAAATATTCTAGAGCCTCGCGTAGGGACGGCCACGTACGTTTAACGTTGTTATGCGAGTTCATGTGCGTCTGCAAGCCACCAGGTCTATCGTCGATGGTGAGCAGGGAGAGCAGGGAGTAGTGGGCTGCAGGCTCACCGTGGGAACCACTTCTGACATACAGGACACTGGTGCATCTTCTGGGGACGGCCAGACGGTCCTTTCTTATCCTGTGGACTGGCTGGCGGGGGAGATGCGGTCGTAGCGACCGACTCTATTGCAGATCGAGGGCCGGTGGATGCGGATGGCTGGCCAATGGGATAGCGCTGAGCCTGGGATTCGTCTGGAGCGCCTGCAGCTGGTAGCGGCGTGCTGTAGCTCAGCGTCGGGGAGGCGACCTCCATCTTTGGGTACGGCGAGCGCGGTTGAGCGTATACATGGTCAGGCGAGACGGGGGTGAGCGCGTTAGCGATGGTGCTGTACAGAGGAGCCGGCTCTGCAGTGGTACCATCGAGGCGAGAGCCAGGCTGCACAACATCACGTGCGGCTGGATTTCCCGCCCGACCAAAGGAAGGCGGTTTTGACCAGTAGGATGGCGCAGCGCCGCCGCTCGGCAGCTTCGAACGATCTCTCCTCCCGCCCTCGCCAGCGCTGGGGCCTTGAGGCTCAGCGATTCCTCTCGTCGCCCCGTACGGTGCGCCAAACCCGTTCTGGAAGTACGCCAACTCCGACTGTGCTACGGTAGACCCTGTGCGCCCTCGCGAGATCGCATCTGGTGGATAAGCGCCGCCATTTACTTCGTTCAACATTGTGGCACGCTGGTCGTAGCCCTCCCAGCCCGATGTTGGGGAGCTGTATCCCTCCGAGGCATGCCTTTGGCCTGTTTCGCGTCAATGTCGACCCCAACCACACCGTTAATATGAGGCTTCTCACCTTTGGTGCTATATGGGCCACCCGGGCGCTCGGAGAACCCACCCAGAGAACCGACGTCTGCGCGCCACGATGACTGATCATTGGAGCGATGATACGGCGACGTTGGGGTGTAGGTAAGCTGGTGTAGGCTCTCACTGTAAGCCGGGGGAGGCTGGCTGGCTGACATCGTCCCTCGAGATCCATCCGGCCCTACGAACCCAGTGGTAGAGTAGCCCATGGAAGGGGAGACGGCGAGACAGGGTTTTTCCTCGTACGAACCCCATTCTGGCGCGCCATTAAAGCGGTCGTAATACCGTGAGGCGGCCTCGGCATAGTTAGAGTCGAAGGTGGGTTCACGAGGGGGATAGGTTCTGGGTAACGCTGACATATCGGCAGGCAATGAGCTTCGTCGACGGTCCTCCGATGGATCTGTAGGCTGCACCGTCAGCGGACGCGAGATCCTCGAGTTATAACAGCCGTACGCACCAAGCTCTGCCCTCTTCGCCGTGGCCACCTCGACAGCCGTAACTCGCGCGCTAAAGTCTCTGGGAGTCGCTGCCGACGCGGGTGCTCTTCTGGGGCTCTGTGCTCGTCGCTGGCGCCCCCTCGTGTGCGATAACAAGCTATATGGACGTCAAGTGCTAGGTTGGAGGCGAGAACAATGCGCCTTCTTGCTGATGTATCTCCCGCTCCGGATATGCGGCTGACAGCAGCCTTCCTGCTGGCCCGATCTCGCTATATCGATACTGGAGGTGAGTCTGCTCGTCTGTCGTTGACAGAAAATGCTGAGTTGCTGCGGTAGATTGACGCGGGAGCCAATAGAGGAAAGCGCGCGCCGCGATTCTTCAGCGAAGCGTGCGTGAGCCTGGCCTTTGCCCCGTGCTGGAATGACGAGACAAGTTCGGCGGGCTTCTGCCTCGTATAATTCCACGTCATGTGCTTCAGTGGGCTATCGTTCTTAGGCGCAAGTAGAGTCGCAGGAATCGGGATGGGGGATATACATTGACCGCTAAAGGCAACAAACGGAATTTCGACTGCTATTTGTCACAGTTTGCGATGCACCCCCGCTCCGGCTGTTTGATTTTACACAAGTTCTCGACGACGACCATGTACAGTGACGGTATGTACAATTTCTGTGTTTCCCGCAAATCAGGACTCTATGATGACCTTGTGTGCGCAGGCCGAACGACGCGTGTAGGTCTTATGTAGGCCTGGCCGTGACAGAGTTCATGTCACTTGTCCTCACCGCGCCGTTCACCGGGCGGCTAAGATCTGTGGCAGGCCTCCAGTTGACCGTGCTAACTCCTCCCGAGAACCTCGATCCTCAGGCCCACTCCGCTTTTCCGCGTCGGTCTGCGCTTCCTGGGCGGAGAACCATCGACAAGGGCTGATACTTGTTCACGCGTCCTACGGTATGTCACCGCCGGTGAACCACTCGACCTCACTTCTTCTTGTATTGCAAGCCCAGCCCGCTCGCCATTCAGCCAAGTAACTCTTCCTCATGTGCAGTGCACCATGCGTCAAAGGCCCGGCCGAACAAGAGGCTCAGCAAACCGTAACGATGGACATCAATAGACAATTCAGCCCACTACGACCGCGGAAGGTGCCGTCGGAAGGTTCGATGCCAGCATCTTCCATAATAAGTGCGGGAACTCGCTCCACCGCCGTCCTTCAGTAGCGCAGGTCGTGCGGGGAAACGTTGGGCCAGGCTCGAGCTGTAGCCCCTCAATATCCAGACGCTGGGCTCCCAGATTCATGACCAGGCTGCGCTATTACCAGGCCCATCAATCGCGAACATCCAGCAGGCCATGACGCCCGAACATCTTTCCGAACAAATTCCAGCCCAGCGGGGACGATTCGTACCCCTTCGCTGACTAGCTGTCGTTCAGCTATGCAGTCACCCTATAGCGTGGATCACTAGCCTTACTGGCCAACTCCTTGACGTCGAACAGTTGGCTTGGAAGTATATTTACGACGTTGTAAACTGTGCGTCCTCTACATTTGCGAATCTGCCACCCTGCCCGCCCACCTGTCTCCGCCACTGACTGATCGCTGCTGTAGTGCAGTAAAGCCTCTTGATCAGCTGAAGAGGATATTATCAACAAGAACGCCCCGCCATCGCCGGTAGACATCTGACGAGGCCTTCGAGATTCCTTCCCGCGAACCGTCCTCGCCAGCAACTCAAGTCACCGGTTCTCTGCCCTGAGATTATTACGGGATCCCCTTCGGCCTCTTACTACACCCGCATCCAGCAAACTCCTTCAAGCGGTATGTGCGCGTATGACCTCGCATGAGGCTTCTACTGTCGTTGCCACAAATGCGCGCATCGCCCCCAAACCATCGCGCTACGGCCGAGCCCTTCGGAGACGTAAAGACCGCTCACTGGGGATATGATGCCGATTTAGTGTATGCGCGCACCCACGATGGGCAGGCGACGAGATTGAGCTGCTGCTTCGCCATCTACTGCCTCATGGCTACGGAGGCCGGTGATTGTGGGAGTGCAGGACAGGTGAGCGCGCAACGAGGCATGCAATTACTGGGCAGGTCATCTCGCGGTGCAGCTCTGGGCCGCGACTCGAATTAGAGGTCGGCGGACGCCGCGACCTTGACTCATGGAGTTGCGCGCCTTCAGCAAGGCGGTAGCGGCGACCGAGGACCCGGCGAGCCTGTGGCGGAAGAGGCGCAGCCTCAGACTGTGGCCTTGCATTCTCCTCGGAGGCCTATGACGAGCGGTCCAGCTAGAAGCAAGAGTAGGACTTGGGCACTTGGCACTTGTATCAACTTCAACGATGAAGACGGTCCGCAAATCCGGGGGGCAGCGCAAGAGGTATCCATATACACAATCCATTATTACATTACTACTAAAAGAGGACAAGCGATTTCCCGCACGTCAAGAGCATGGCATGGCGTCTGATTCTTCACTCCGCGCAACTCAGGAAGCATTCGAGGGTCTCTCGTGGGTGGTCGAAGAGGGACTGTGTAGTCATTAGCGCTCCGTGGCACGACCCGACGTCCCGCACTCACATAATGGTTACCTTCTTCGATGACCTTGAAGGATATTTCGGTGGGCGACTTGTTCTTCTTGACCAGGTCCTCCATCGCCCATGCGCCGTAGACCATCATCCAGACGGTCGCCCCTGCCCACACGTAGCTGATCTTGGGCTCACCCCATGCCTTCCACGTCTTCTCGCTGAAGAACGCAGAGTCGCGGGCCGCGCGGACGAAGGGGGCGAAGTCCGGCCCGATAATGTTGGCGTCGCCGGGTATAGCCCCGCTCATCTCGCACAGGTCTTCGTAGAATCTGTCCACCTTGTCCGTTGGCGTTCGTGAGGGATCAGGGCGGGTTCCGAGTCCCTTCTCGTCTCGGGATGCAAGATCGTGGTTGAAGTAAGACGCGAACCAGGCGAGATGGGTTGGCCAACGATCGGCAGGTGAGATCGACTCATCGGTAGCGGGGGTGTATAGTTGGGGACGGGGTATCGCCAGAGCTTCGGGAGGGGGATCTGAGGGCGACTAAGTATCGCTCAGGCCAAGAACAAAGAGGGTGCGCACCATAGTAGATGAATGCATTCACCGCCGAGCTAAGACGCTCCCTCACTTCCCCTGGAACGTCGTTGATCGCGTCGATCGTCGTGCTGAGATACGCATTCCCAGCAGACCACGCTATGAGGGCAGCGCCCCCCTTGCCGATCGTATGATCCTTGATGAGGGCATCAAGCAGATAAGCGTAGTGGCGGCCCTCATGACGATAGAGGATGTTTTTCTCGTCTGCTGAACCCTCGGCGAAGACGCGCTCCTCCTCCTGGGAATAGGGTGTCGAGCCGGCGTACCCCCGACGATTTATACCGACGAAGCGCACGCCTTTCTCATGAGCAGCTTCAGCGATACGGTGGGCAATGCCTGTCGTCTCCTCAGTACAAAGTCCCTCGATAGCGTGACATGGCACGCACCTGCGGCAGAAGGCATGCCCCATCCATGCAAGAAGAGCAGCGTCAGGTAGTCTGCCTTCGCGGGCGCGCCATTGTCAATGGCCCTGAATTTCGTGCCACACTGGGTGGTTATCGTGCGTTCGGTGATCATGGTGGTGTCGAAAGGCTTGCAAGTGCAGTTTCGCAGCTTCCACGGGTCCTTATAGTACTACCGAGTTTTGCATGACAGTATCATAGACTTCAATAGCCTGACTGATGACGCCGGGAAGTACTCAGCCAAGGCCATTAGTTAGGCGCTTATTTCCGGTAAACGGATGACGGAAGAGGCGAGCCCGAATGGTCGGCTTTTGTCAGACAGTCAGACGCGCTGACTACACGCTCGTGACAAGGCCCAGTGCTCGGGGGTCACCGAACTAGCCACACCGATAAACACAAGAGATGTCCAAAAGTCTATAGCAAACGTACCTATGCAGTAGAATGAGTGAGATGAGTCCAGGGAAAATAGGAGGTCCTTAAAGATCAATAAATACGCACACGCTAGGGATACAAGCATCGACAACGTCCGAAAACATCTATCATACCCTATTCACGTTCGTCGTCGACGCCATCTCCACAGGCAGCTGGCTATACCCAAGCTCCTCTGCTGGTCGTCCCCTGACGAGACCGCGAACTCCATCCCAGATATCCGAGAGGACGCCTCTTGCGCTCTCCAGCACAACCGTGAACCATCCGGCTTGCTCTGACGCTGGCAACTGGTCGCCAGGCATGATGCTCGCCTTAGGTCGTCTCCACCACTTGAGGGTTAGGGAGCTCGTCACGACACTGACGCTCGAAAACGCCATAGCAGCGCCTGCGAGCATGGGGTGCATATAAAGGCCGAGAGGAAGGAAGACACCCATGGCGAAGGGGATGCCAACGATGTTGTACACGCATGCCCATACGAGATTGCGCTTGATGACGGAGTAGATCTTGCGAGAGAGGTAGAGTGCTGCGACAACGTCGAGGAGGTCGCTTCGCACGAGTACGATGTCCGCCGCCTCGACGGCGACAGAGGTACCAGATGACAAGGCGATGCCCACGGTGGCAGCCACGAGGGCGGGCGAGTCGTTGATTCCATCGCCGACCTGCACAGACTTGTTAGCTAAGCCCGACAATCGGTATACAGTGAGCACTTGCCATGGCCACGCCACCCTTCTGCTGCTCCATCAGCTCGGTGACCTTCGTCGCCTTGCCTTGTGGGCTCATTTCCGCCATAACGCCCTCCGGCCGGATGCCAACCTGCTTCGCCACTGCCAATGCCGTGGCCCGCGAATCGCCCGTCATCATGTCCACCTCAATGCCCATATCCCTGAGCGCCTTGATGGCATGCTTGCTTGACGGCTTCGGCGCGTCCGCGAGCGAGACCCCGAGGATAGGCACTGCGCTGCTGACAGTCGACCTCTTCAGCGCAACATAGATGACCGTGCGCCCAAGCTCAGACTCGCGATCATTGAAGGCGGAGAGTGAGGCGGGAAGGTAGGCGCCATCTTGATTAAGGAGCTGCACGTTACCGACGACGAGAGTGGCCTTGGCGTCTGAGCATGCGATGGTCGCGCGCACACCGGCGCCGGTGACGCTCTCGAAGCTGAGGACCTCGGTGCTGGGGATAGAGACACCCTGGAGCAGCTCGCGGCCGTGTCCAGCGATAGCGCGCGCAAGCGGGTGCTCAGACTTGGCCTCCGTCGCGCTGACCATCGCCAATGCGGTCCGACGAGGGGTTACTCCATCTGCACACATGCCGTCCAGGCTCGCGTCACCGAACGGCTCCTCCGTTGAAGCAGCCGCGGGCACCCAGCAGAGACCAGCGACGCTGAGTTTGCCAGCGGTGACGGTCCCCGTCTTGTCCAGCACGACACGCTTGATGCTGCGACTGGCCTCGAGCGCGCGTCCGCCTTTGATCAGGATGCCGTTCTTCGCGCCCATTCCGGTGCCGACCATGATAGCAGTCGGCGTGCTGAGACCAAGCGCGCACGGGCAGGCAACGACGACGACCGAGATGCACATCTGCAAGCACGTAGCGAACTTGCTTGCACCGTGACGGTGGAACATCATCGGCAGATGGTCCTCGGGAACGACATGCGACGCGACGAGCCACAGAATGAAGGTGAGGAGGGCGAGGGAGATGACAGCGGGTACGAAGTAGCCAGCGACGCGGTCAGCGAAGGCCTGGATAGGCGCCTTGTTCGTCTGCGCCTCCTCGACGAGGCGGACAATCTGCTTGAGTGCAGTGTCCTTGCCAGCGCGCGTCACGATCATGTCGAAGGTGCCGAGTCCGTTGACGGTGCCACCAATGACGCTGTCCCCCGGGTGTTTCGTGACGGGCATCGCCTCTCCCGTGAGCGCGCTCTCGTCTACGGTAGACGTGCCACGAAGCACAGTGCCATCCGCAGGGATCTTGTCGCCGGGAACAAGCTTGACCGTGTCTCCAACTTGTACGAGCTCCGTGGCAATACGCTTCTCCTGCGTACACGCGGGCGCATCCGTGTAGATAGTGGCCATTGAAGGCGCCAGGGCCATAAGGTCAGTCAGGGCTGCGCTCGTCTTCCCTTTGGCCTTGTTCTCCAGGTACCGGCCAAACGAGACGAAGGTCATGAGCATGGTCGTTGTATCGAAGAAGACCATAGGGCGAAACTCCGGATTCTCATTGAAGATCGCGAAGAACATCGCGCCGACCGAGTAAAAGTACGCTGCAGACGTGCCAATCACGACGAGCACGTCCATCGTCGCGGAGCCGTGCTTGAGCGCTTTCCAGGCATTGCGGTAAAAGCGGGAGCCGACCCAGAATTGCGCGGGGGTGGTGAGCGCGAGGACGAGCAGATCACCGAGGTAGAGCCCTGTACACATCCGGTGACCCAAGAAGTGCTTGAAGAAGGGGAACTTCGGGAGCACCATAGAAAGGAGGAATACAGGGATGGCGAAGGAGAGCGCGGCGAGGAACCGACCGCGCCATTCGAGGATTTCCTTCGCACGGGTGAGGGACTTGAGCTGTGTCGCGTCGTTCTCGTCGGAGAGGACTGCGTCGAAGCCCATGTCCTCGATGGCGTCGACGAGTTCGCGAGGCTTGACGAGGCCGGGGTCGAAATCTATGTTACATGTTTCCGTGGCGAGAGAGACAGCGACCGAGCGGACGCCCGGCATCGCGGTGAGCCCCTTCTCGATGGAGCTGGTGCATGAGGAGCAGGTCATGCCGTATATTCGCAGGATGATCTTGTCTGCGCTGCTTGGGGGGATGTGGGTAGCGTCGAAACCGATGTCTGATATTTCCTGCGCGAGGGTCAGCCGGGTGAATGTGGGGAGTACGAGTAGGCTACGCACCTCAGCGATCTTCTCTGGATTCCACACAGCGGGGTCGTATTCAACGACGCCGCGCTCTGCCAGCAGTGCAACCTTGACCGAACGTATACCGTCCTGTTGTCGTAACATGCCCTCGATGGACTGTAACCTTGTCAGCACCCTGATTCACGTCCTCGACCCTCCGCCCGCACCTCAACACATGCACTGCATGTCATCCCCTCTATCCTGAATTCGCTCTTCTCCGTCGTGTCGCCCAGCGCGAGCTCCTTGTCCGCGTTGTTCATGAGCGGCTCGTTCGACCCCGACGGCAGCTCGATCTGCGCGCGGGCAAACGACGCACTGAGCGGCGTCTTCGCCAGCACATCGCGTATGAAGCTTGCCATGGCAGGTGCGGATGACAAGGGTGTCAGTGGCGAAGTGGGGGCTATAGCGTCGGGTCAGGCGGTGCTGGTTAGTGGTGGTGGCCGGATGAAGACGAGCGAAGAATCGAGATCTCCGACAGCCGGGGGAATTATGCGCAGATGAATTAGTCAGTGAATAAGGGCGATGAGTGAGAAAGCAAAGGGGGAGGCAAGACAACGAGTGTGGGCCAAAAAGTCTGGTGCTCCTGCACGATAATCCTGTAGCGGCCTGCGCCTAAGTGTAAGGCAAATGACAGCCTGAAGGTCGTTGGGGAGGAGGACAACACCTTGTGCTTCCGGTGGCGACGAACAATGTCACGCACGTGTCACGAACTTCCGGCGCGCACATCGCCGCACAAGTGCCTCGAATGAGGAGGCAATTATGCGGGTTCGGCGGGCTCTCATGGCTCAGAGGTACGCGCTGGAGCTTTCAAGATACGCGGTACATTCATTATGGTATACTCCAAGATGAGTAGTATGTACTTTAAGTAGCATTTTATCTCGCGTCATGAACGTGAGTATCGTACTAGGTTGCCCCTTACAAGGCGACCCTCGTCAATCGCCCACCCACATCTAATAGACGTAAGGGATGAACTTGTACGGCACGACCTTGCAGTAGCGCTGCCAGTCTTCGCCGTACTTGATCGAGCACCTGAGTAAAGGATATTTCTCAGTAAAGTTCAACAAGACAAAGCAGCCACTCACCGCTCGAAGTCACGCCCACAGCGGTGAATGAGCACCGTGATGAAGAAGACGGAGTAGAAGTAGGGGATGATAGACGCAGTGCCGATGCACGCGCCCCAGGTGAAGCTCATGATCCAGTCCGCGACGTAGTTCGGCTTGCGGCTGTACGCCCACCAGCCAGAAGTGAGCAGCTTGTTGCTGAGGAGAAAATGTCGTTTAGCCGAGGGAAATGGGGAGAGTGCCCCTTGAACTCACCCATGCTTCGTCTGGATGTATGTCGGGTTCTTGACCGTGTTGCCGGGCAGTTGCGGGAAGGCCTTGCGGAACTCGGTGATGCCCTGCTGCTGCATCTTGAAGTGGCTCTTCTGCGCCATCGCGGTGTCCCAGCTGCGCCATCGTCAGATCCACTCCGCGTGCAATTCTGCGTGCTAACTCACATGTAGTACGCGGTGATGAGCGTGCCGTACAGCAGCACATACGTCGGCGTTGAGAAGCGGTACTTCGACGGGTCGTGCGAAGCCATGTAGACCACGGAGTAGACGTAGGACTGCGTAAAGGGTAAGAAGGCTGCGAGGATAGCAAGGAAGCGGCACGTACGAAGGGGACGCCAGCAAGGTTCCAGAAGATGACCATGAAGCCCCACTTCTCGTGATACATATCCCAGGTCTGCGGAATGCACTCCTCACCCTTGGCGCTGAACAAGGGATCAGGATACATAGCACAAACGTTAGTGTTGAGCCCACCAGGCGTTGATGTAGAACCAGGTAGCGAGACACATGAAGGCCATGTTCTGTTCAAGCCGGTGAGCAAGGAGACGTACAAGCACGAAGGAGATATGGACTGACCGGCGTCACGTAGCCATAAACCTCGTACTGCTTGCAAGCGCCCGACACCGCCAGGAAGAACACGATGACCCACGGAATGCGAACCTCCGCCCACATCTTCAAGTCGATAGGCCCAATACGCGGGTTCAACGACGCGCCCATGAACACATCGTAGATGAAGTTGCCCGACATGCGCATCTGCGTTCCCGTCGCCACCGCCACGAAGTACATCCCGAACGACACTGCGAAGCCCCAGATCATCGCGACCGTCATGAGAGGGCCGTAGTTGTCGATGATCTCGGTGAGGCGGAAGATACCGGAGAGGTGGAGGGCGGCGGCGGTAGCCATGGTCGCGTAGAGAGACCAGAGAGCGTTGCAGTTGTAGATGAGGGTCTTGTAGCCGAGGGAGGGGACGGGGAGGCCTTCCTGCTTAAAGCCGGGCATGACCCAGGCGAGGAAGAGCTGGAAGAAGATGTTGCCAGAGTAGACCTTCCAGGCGTAGGCGTTGGGGAATGCGTCCTACGAAGCTTAGCAGTGTTTTATGAGCAAGATAACATTTGTACTTACAACGCTGACATGGTACCACATGCGCTGGAGGAAGGGGACAATGTCGTCCGTCGATTTTGGGTAGACAAGCCGGCCGTCGTAGAACCAGAGGCATATCCAGAGGTAGTACATGAGCACCGGGAAGCCCGTCATAATTGCCAGCACACCCCAAGGGCCGCCAAACTCATAGCTACGCGCTCGTCAGTCCCCGACGCGCCCAACATGAACGATCGTACCTCTCGTGCTTGTCGAGCCGCTGGTCGAGCTTCTTGCCCTCTTCGGTCACGACGACCTTGGGCTGCCCATTGCCGTTCGTCGTGCCGTTCCCGTTAACCTTGCCGTTCGTCCGCTGCCTGAGGTCGGACATGGTCGTCGTCGTACGCAGTGAAGAGAGGAGGGCGCGCTTGCAACAATGAGCCGGACTTTGAACCGAATCGCACGATGCGGATTTTGCTCGGCCCGGGTGCCGGCAGGCTTGATTGAGCACATGGGCGCGTATGCGGACAAACAGATCATGTTTATTCCCTTCGCGCGCGCGCTCACCGTCGCGCGTCCACGGCTCGCGCGATGCTTGCAGACCAGTGCGGCAGCGACCGGAGGGTCAGTGAATCCTGAAGAGATTGCATTCTTCTCCAAGCTCTCTTCGCAATGGTGGGACGAGACGGGCGAGTTCGGCTTCCTGCACCGGATGAACCCCCTGCGCGTGCAGTTCATACGCGACAAGCTGCATGAAGTCGCGCTTGATGAGAGGCCGGACGATTTCCGTTCTCCAGGAAAGAATGCAGTATCACCAACCGATGTCCTGCGCGATTTGAATGTCCTGGACGTAGGATGTGGTGGCGGACTGTTGTCTGAGGTGCGAATCAGGCCTTCTCGGCGTGTTCCTTCGCTCAACTTTCCCCTTAGAGTCTTGCGCGCCTAGGTGCCAACACCCTCGCTATAGACGCATCCCAATCCAATATCCAGATTGCTTCCCTCCACGCCTCCTCCGATCCTTCCCTCGCCCGCAACCTCGAGTACCGACATAGCGCCGCAGAGACCCTTGTCGAAGAAGGCAAACAATTCGACGTCGTCTGTTCCATGGAAGTCCTCGAGCATGTCGACCACCCCGCCGCCTTCCTCGACACCTGCAGCCGTCTGCTCAAGCCGAACGGGCACCTCTTCCTCTCCACAATGGCGCGCACACCCCTCGCATACTTCCTCACCATTTTCATGGCGGAGAACGTGCTCGGGAGGGTCTCGCCAGGAACACATACGTACTCGAAGTACATCAACCCGGGCGAGCTGATGGACCACTTCAAGGAGGTGCGTTGTTCGTGATGTCATGTCCAGGACGAGATGCTAAAGCAACCTAACAGAGGGGCTGGATCGGCAGTCAGCTACCAATGCGCATGCAAGCGGAGGTGCGCGGGATGATATACAACCCCTTAAGTGGTCGCTGGTCCCTCGCCCCGCGCGACGCTTGGGGCGCGGACAACTGCAACTACGTATTCTGGGTACGCAAGCCCACTGTAGAGAGCAAGTGAATGCACCTTGGGACATCCTCCCTACTCCGCTCGCAGAGATCGTGCATGAAAGTCTAAGCAGCGGCGGACAAGTCGTGTAAAAGTTCGAAGAACGCGCCTCAGCGATCCCAAGCCGACTGCTGTACCCACCAGACCCGACCTTGGGCGCCTAGCGGCCAAACTGAGCGTTCGTTTTACCGTCAACTACCGACCTGCCGTCGTTGAAGCCCTCCATTTCACCTACTCCTCCCGACTCGGGATGTCGCCGACGCGACGCGTATGTCCCCGGCGCGCTCTCGAGACTACGATGTTGCCAAAGATCACTGACAAGTTCCCTCTAGACTTTCCCCGAGTAGGCCCAAAGCCATCGTAAAGGGCGCATCCACGTTCGGGTCGCTGTGGGACCCCCCTGACTCGCTCTTGGAAGTCCTCCGAAAGGGATTGTGGGCTGCGCTATGAGCAATACGCTTCACGAGAAACGCCCACGAGCCACTCGACGTTGCAGGCGCCGTCTGAACGCGCGTCGCGGCAGACACCTTGGTCTCGGGCATGGTGGCCGACGTTGCTCGAGATCTGTTATGCTGGTGATAGGTATGCTACAGCTGGTGATCTCGCAGTGGTATAGAACGCTGCGGGAACAATGGGATGGTAAGGAATGTACATATAAACCCCCTCATCTTCACTTTTCCTCAGAACATTCAGCCTCTCTCAATCGACACACCCTCACAAGTAAATTCTCTCCTCTTCACACCCAAAACCACCATCACCATGGCCTCCCCCTCCCTCTCCGTCGCCATCTGCCTCTACCCCAACCTCACCGCCCTCGACTACCAAGGCCCCATCGAGTTCCTCGCCGCGCTCTCCGCCAAGGCTAAACCCTTCATGTTCAAGGAGCAGGCCGACGCCCTGCCCACGCTCGGCCCCTTCGTCTACCTCTCGCACTCGCTCGAGCCCGTGGCGCCGGGTTTCTCGGGCGAGGCAGGCCCGAGGATGACGCCCGACAAGATTTACGGGGAAGCCAAGGAGCAGTTCGATATCTTGTTGGTGCCGGGAGGTGAGTTGGGCTGCTTTGAGGGCGCGGGAGGGGCGGACGAGACGCTGTAAAAGGCCGAGCTAATATATTTTCCAGGTCCCCCGGACGTCCCGCAGGAGTTGACCGACTTCCTCGTCCGCCAGGTTCCTGGTGCGAAGTATGTGCTGACCGTGTGCACTGGTACGTATGCTTTCCTTCGACTTTTCCAAGAGCGAGTCTGACTGACGTTTGTCCTAAGGCTCCTGGATCCTCGCGCGCACTGGCGCGCTGGACGGAAAGCGTGCTACAGGCAACAAGTTCATGTTCAAGGCCATGCTCGCGGACACGGCCTCGCGCAACATTGACTGGGTCGCGCGCGCTCGCTGGGTGGTCGACGGCAAGTTCTGGACAAGCTCGGGTGTGACTGCAGGTGAGCTTCTCTCTCGAGCTTCCCAGTCTGGGTGAAGGGTCTCTGCGGCGGGAACACAAGCCTGCGAATTGATGCTGACGTCGAACAACAGGCATGGATATGGCGAACGCCTTCGTCGCTCAGCTTGCGGGCGAGCCAACGGCGCAGATGATCCAGGCGATGCTGGAGATGCGCGCGAAGGGCCAGGACGACGACGAGTTTGCGGCTATACATGGTCTGGTGTAAATCGTAAGTCGGCGACGTCCGCTCAACCGCACATCTCAACCGAACATATCTAATTGTTCATAGGAAGTTCCATACGCTGCCATGAGCACTGCAATTCCAGCTTCACGTACACCCGATCAGCAACGCATTCTCCTTCCCAGTGACCCACTTTTCTGATGCGGGCGTCGTCTACCAAGCGAGGCCCGCAGAGGAGGCGGCAAGATAATTGTTCCAAGCGAAAGTGTTTATTGTTCCAAACTCGTAATTCTTATTGTTCCCAGAATGGCAAGTCCGTTGTTCCATCACTTTGGTTCCGCGAAGCTTGATTGACCAGTGCTTTCCCGTCTTCTGCATTCAGGCCATTACGGTAAGTCGAGCATTGGACGGAAGTATGCATTCAATCGCAGTTGTTCTCGTGAGTACGCCGTCGTCTGCTCCGTGTGAATAGGCAACGCCGCGACGATATTTATACCGGCGCTCAAGGGCGGTGGATAGGTACACACCAACTTTCGCCCACATCGCTATCGCACTCATGGGACGCAACGGCATGCTCGGAGCCACCGGCAAATTCTGCGTCGGTCGTGCACAGACTGACATCATGTTCAACAAGCGCATCCAACAGAACGGAACGCCGCTTCAGGGGGCGGACCGACTCGTGTCGCAATGCATGGCGGGAAGGATTGTCTTCATGTACAGAGAGTCTTATCGGATGAACCCGCAAGTGGGCCAGCTGGAATGGCGCCCTCATCCGCTTCCGCCGCCCGTCGTCGTTCGCGATTTTGGAAGGTGGCCGCCGCTAGGGCCTGCGCCACCAGTGGTCATTTTGCAAGCGCACCATCGCTTGGTACCAGACCTCAACCCTCCCCTCGCGAACGGTGCTCCGCGCCCTCCGGTGTTAGCATACGGCTTCACCCTTCGCTGGCACCACAAAATCCGAGCGACGATGATTCATCGCAACCGCAAAATGCATTATTATAAGCATACGCGACGGGGCACCGCTATATTGGCCAAAATCGATCGCCCTGCAATTGCCAAGCGATCGTTTCGCAACCTAGTGTGGTCCACGCAGGTGCAGAATTGGCGAGCTGGATACTGAGCTCGCGCTGAACTCGGCCCAATGTTCGTCCAAGATTAGGTGAGAATACATCAGTAATTGTCTTCCTGTGTGGTTGCTGATATATAGTCGTCAGTTTGCCATTGACTACCGGACGAGAAGCCGCGGGTCTGCACATCAGCAGTCAGCGCTTCGCCACCTCCAATCGTAATCGGACTGATCACCTCTTCTCGAACACATGAATTTTCATATGTACTATAAATGTTATGTTTGCGGAACTTTCAATTTCAGAGCTCAGACGAATATATGTATAGCGTGCTGGTGAGCGACGAACGAGGACCTAAGAAGTGGGGGACAGCGTCTGAGAGATCACGTGACCGATTTGTTGATTGTGGTCGTGTGTTTGTTTTGATGCATCACAAACGCTCGAGGCGGCTTATCACGATTCTCCACCTACCTTCATCTCACGACTGGTTTTCAACCTACTCCGCGCACCCCTCCATCACTTCTTGCATCCCGATGCCCAAGAACGAGACCACTCGAGTAACACGCCAGGCGCGGCAACGCGCTCAGCGTTCCGATGAAGTAGTTGCCAGAAAGGCTTCGCAGAAGTCGGTCGCGGCTGCTCCTGCAAACAAACAGGCCGCCAAAACCCGCAAGCCATCCAAGAAGTCTGCCAAGAAGAGAGCCTCCTCGCCGCCCCTTAGCGAGTACGAGAAGAGGTTCTTGTCTTGCGTAGTGCCAGGGCACGTCGTCACCGATCTGGATACTCCCGAGTTCGATGCGGCCTGCAGGAGAATGGAACAGGCCTGGGAAGGTACTCTACCGGAGGGCACGGAACCGCCCGTGTACGCCACACACTACAGCTATCTACCGGAGCAGTATCGCATCCCGCAGGGTACCGTCATTCCGCCAGGTGTCCCGGTGACCTCGCACGGTGGCACCTCGCGCAACATCAACTGGAGCGAGGAGACGACGGATCTCGCGCTGCTGGCTGAGTTTGGTAGCGTTGAGCTGGGGAGGAAGTGGCTGCGTTCTGTTACTGAGGGTGCAGATACCATCGGGGTGCGTCACAAATTATGTTCCCATACGACGCAGTTGTCTGACGGTGTTATTACGTAGGGCACACCCCGCCCGGACGACCCGTCTATTCGCGAAATCCCGATTCCTGGTCGTACGTACCACATCCGCCTGTGGACTGGTGGCATGGATCAATCACGATTGGTCTGCTGGAACTTCATCACCACCAAAACCGGCAAGCTCAGGCTACGACCCACCAACCTCAAGATCTACGGCTACTGTGATGGCGAGAAGACGCGTCTCGCCTCGTTAGAGGAAGGCTACCGCTTCGACCTCAAGAAGTCCGAGTGGCCAGAAGGGGCCACCGAGACCTTCTGCGTCGAAGACGGCACCGTCGTCGACTTCATGATTGGAAAAACCACCCTCCTGCGATTACAACTACCGTCTCGTCCGTTCGCCGGACCTCCGCGCATCAAGAAGTATCGGGAGTACAAAATATTACCCATCGAAGATGACGAGGACGATAGCGAGGAGGAGGAAGGCGAGGCAGCGAACGACGACGAGGAAGAGGAGGAATGAACGCCAGGTGCGTGAGTCAGTCATACAGTGGCCCTTCGCCGTATGCTGACGGTTGACCTCCCAGTGCTGTTGCATGCTGCGCGTGCCGGCAATCTACTCACGATATCTTGTCCATATATTTATCAGCTATCGAGCTCGCTTTCAAGTATATACGCTGCAAACGGATGTAAATGGGTACCTGGCTGTACCCTACGAAACACTGTCAGACTATGAAATCGCTAAATGATCAATCCTAGCAATTGTTCGCCCACACGCTCGCGCAGCTCGAGACGAAGATCAGTCAGTTCGCGGAGCCGGAAGGAATCCTCGAGGACAAGCAGAAGAGTCAGGAGTCTGCGCGGATAACGATGGGTCATCCCTCAAAACAATGTTAGCGCAGACGCGGGAGCAACTGGTGGTACATGGGGCAGCCGTGCCGTCGTCGTTGAGCACGACCGGCAGAGCCACTGCCAGCTTGTGGTATGTATCCGCTCCCTCCGTCGCGGCACTCGTGATGCGAGGAGTGTATCCGGACGCAGCGCGACTTCATCTGCCCGAGCTGCGGGAAGAAGCTTCGTCACTTGACAAGCTACTCGGCGACAAACCTGTGCGGACGCGGGTGTGGGACTACATCGAGCGTACCATCGAGGAGATTAGAAATGACGAGGGCGAGAAAGGAGAGAAGATTCCGAAGATGGGGAACAGGTCAGTAATTTCCACCCAGCGCAAATCTGTCTTCGTCCAACCAACCTGCCAGACCCGGGTCGTCCCCGGCAGCCTCACCGGTTCCGAGCTCGAGCGGATGATGCAGATGCCAAGTAGATGCTCAGCCTGAACGTTCCTCACCTCCAGGCAGCTTCATAACACCTACCTGTCCCCGACTTTGGGTGCTGCCGGTACGACGCGCAGCCTCCCGGCATCACAAGAAGCTACGTTATTTGGCGTATCGTTGACAACAACCTCTAGACCTCCACCACCGAGTAGCGCATCACCCCGACCGCCTCCGCGGAGGGCGTACACGTCCTCGGGGAGTTGCGGGACCTCCCCAAGTCGTGATTCGAACTCCTCCGAGAAGCGTCATAGACTGCGCTTCAAGCAATACCTTTCACGAGAAATGCCCACGGGCGACTCGACGTCGCTGCTGCCGCACTGACGCGCAGCGGCGCGGCAGACGACCACACGACTTGGACTCGGGCATGGGTGCCCGCCGTTGTTCAGAATCTGACCTGCTGGTGATAGGCAGGTGATGGGTATACAGTTGGCGATCTCGCACCGGCGTTAGAACGCGGGGAGGGACGACCATATAAACCCCCTCATCTTCGTCTATACTCAAAACCGCCAGCGCCAACTCGTCGCACTTTCAATCCCTCATCCTCAGAAACAAAACCTCGCACCTCTTCATTCAAAGCCCACCACCATGTCCTCCCCATCCCTCTCTGTCGCCGTCTGCCTCTACCCCAAGCTCACCGCCCTCGACTATCAGGGCCCCATCGAGTTCCTCGCCGCGCTCTCCGACAAAGTCAAGCCCTTCATTTTCAAGGAGCAAGCGGACGCCCTGCCCACGCTCGGGCCCTTCGTATACCTCTCGCACACGCTCGAGCCCGTGGCGCCGGGCTTTTCTGGCGAGGCGGGCCCGCGGATGACGCCAGATAAGACCTATGGGGAGGCGAAGGAGCACTTTGATATTTTGTTGATACCGGGAGGTAAGTTGGGCTGCTTTGAGGGCGCGGGAGGGGCGATGAGAGGCTGTGAATGGCCGAGCTAACGTATCTTCCAGGCCCGCCGGACGTCCCGCAGGAGTTGACGGATTTCCTCGTCCGCCAGGTTCCCGGCGCAAAGTATGTGCTGACCGTGTGTACGGGCTCCTGGATCCTTGCGCGCACGGGCGCCCTCGACGGCAAGCGCGCCACGGGCAACAAGTTCATGTTCAAGGCCATGGTCGCGGATACGGCCTCGCGCAACATTGACTGGGTCGCGCGCGCTCGCTGGGTCGTCGACGGCAAGTTCTGGACGAGCTCGGGTGTTACTGCAGGTGAGTGAGACTTGGAGAGTGCTTGTTGTCGTGCACTCCTTTGCAGACAACGCGAATTATGTCAGGGCGCTGACGAACAATCACAGGCATGGATATGGCCAACGCCTTCGTTGCGCAGCTTGCGGGTGAGCCTGCGGCGAAGATGATTCAGATGGGGCTAGAGATGCGCGCGAAGGATCAGGACGATGATGAGTTTGCGGCCGTTCATGGCTTGGTCTAGGAAAGAAATCTGTAGTACTGATCACAAGCAAGTAAGAGTAAGAGTGGGAAGAGGCTGCGCGGCTGTTGTTACAGAATAGGAAAGCTTTGTGACATCGTGGGAGACATACACGTGAAATGATTGCCGCAGAACGTAGTCATCAAAGGCTGGCTCGGCACTTCCTCTCGACCTTCAACACCGCGTTCTTCCAACGTCTCACTAGCTGCCACTTGCTGCTGCTATGCCCAAAGAAGGAGCAAATCAAGTGACGCGTCAAGCTAGGCAGCGCGTGCAATCGCGCGTCGGACACTCAAATGCTCCCGAGGAGCGGGTTGTCCGCCACTCCACGAAGCAGAAGACAGTTTCATCAGAACCTCCTCCAGCGAAGCAGAGAAAGAACAACACCGATTCTGAACCTGTGAGCGAGTACGAGCAGATGTTTCTGTCTTGCGTCGTACCAGGTCACGTCGTCGGCGACCTGGACACTCCCGAGTTTGACGCGGCCTGCACGAGAATGGAACAGGCTTGGGACGGGACTCTACCCGAGGGCACAGAACCGCCCGTCTACGCAAGTCACTACAGCTACCTCCCCGAACAGTATCGCATCCCGCAGGGTACCGTCATCCCGGCCGGCGCCCCGGCGACTTCGAACGGAGGCACAAAACGCAATATTCTATGGAGTGAGGAGACGACGGACCTCGCGCTTTTGGCAGAATTCGGCAGCGTTGAGCTGGGGAGGAAGTGGCTGCGTCATGTTACCGAGAATGCGGACACCATTGGGGTGCGTCAAATATATCGCTTGTGCTGGGCTGTCGTTGTCTAATAAGTGCACCTCTCAGGGGACGCCCCGCCCGGACGATCCATCCATTCGCACCATCGCAATTCCCGGCCGCACGTACCACCTCCGACTATGGACCGGTGGCATGGATCAATCGCGACTAGTCTGCTGGAACTTCATCGATAGCAAGACCGGCAAACCTCGACTGCGGCCATCCAACCTGAAGATCTACGCTCACTTTGAAGGCGAGAAAACACGCCTTGTCTCGTTGGAGGAAGGCTGCAACTTCGATCTGAAGAAGTCCAAGTGGCCGGAAGGCGCGACAGAGACGTTCTGCGCTGAGGACGGTATTGTCGTCGAATTTATCATCGGAAAGACCATGCTCTTGCGACTACAGCTGCCGTCTCGTCCGTTCGCAGGACCTCCGCGCATCAAGAAGTATCGGGAGCACAAGATCTTGCCTATTGAGGACGACGAGGATGACGAGGAGGAGGGCGAGAAGCACAGCGGTGACGAGGAAGAGGAACACTGAATTCTACTTTTGCGCGACGCGCTTAAAGCATACTGTACCACTTGCGAATGACAACAAACTCTCTGTGCTCGCAGCAGTTCCCGACTCCCGCAAGTAAAGGGCTACGGCAGGACAGAAATAGGCATTTCACGCGTAAGATGTGCTGTATATGGAGGGATTACTGAGCACAAACGAGTTGCAATTGCCACGAAGGGGTTGAGTGGCTATTGTGACAAAAAAGGAAATGCGCTTGTGATCACGTGTATATTTCCGCGGGAATTTGCCACCGCGGCATCAAAACGCTTCTTGCTCTCAACCATCAACAACTGCTCGCTCGACACCTCACAAGACGCTGCTTGCTTTTATCATGCCTATAGAAAGGACCAATACGACTGTTCGCCGTGCCAGGCAACGCATTGAAGGCGCACGAGCACTCCGGGGCCGTTCGCTACCATGCGAAGCGTAAAACACCCAAAGCGAGCCACTTTCAGAACCAGCAGCGTAAACCCAAGGCGAAGCCTCAGCCTTTGAGCGAGCTTGAAGAACTGTATCGGACCTGTACAGTGCCAGGCCACGTTCCTACTGATCTGACTTCCCCGGAGTTCGCTGCAGCCAGTGCTAGGATGAGACAAGCGTTGAACGGGACTCTGCCCGAGGGCGCAGAAGCGCCTGTCTATGCCAGTCACTACAGCTACATGCAGAATCATGCCATCCCGCAGGGCACCGCGATTCAACCGGGTGCCCCAGTCACCTCACACAAAGGACAGGAGCGCCTTGTGAACTGGAGCGAGGAGATGGTGGATGCGTCGCACATGGCCGAGTTTGGCAGCGTCGAGCTAGGAAGGAAATTCATGCGAGTGTTATCCGAGAAGGCCGATGTCATTGGGGTACGTCGCTGGCACCAATCTACGTGCGGTGTCTAACGATAATCTTTGCAGGGAACTCCTCGTCCCGACGACCCCTCCATTCGTGATATCCCGATACCCGGCCGCACGTACCACATACGTCTCTGGACTGGCTGCCTGGATAACACACGACTCGTCTGCTGGAACTTCATGGACAATAAAACCGGCAAGCCTCAACTGCGGCCTTCCAACTTGAAGATTTACTCCTATGACGATGGTGACAAGATCCGTCTCGCCTCGATAGAGGAGGGCTGTTGCTTCGACCTCAAGAAATCCGAATGGCCAGAAGGGGCCACCGAGACCTTCTGCGCCGACGATGGCTCCATTGTCGACTTCGTCGTCGGGAAAACCATCCTCTTGCGACTGCAACTCCCGGCTCGTCCGTTCGCAGGACCTCCGCGTATCAAGAAGTATCGAGAGTACAAGATTTTACCTATCGAAGATGACGAAGATAGCGAGGATAGCGAGGGAGCGGAGGCCGAAGAGGCAAGTTAGATAATGTAACAATCGCGCGAGGCGCTTTGTCTCATACGCGGCGTCGTCCTGAAAAATATATTCAAGAGCTTAGACAATTTCGACAGCCAGTCCTGAATCAATGAGCAGAGTAATGCACGGTCGTCGACACTCATCGCAATGGTAAGTCACATCGCAAGCGGTCCACATATCAGCATTGCGGCAATTCGAGGAATGATATAACTACGGTGCATGACCGGGAGCCTGAAGATTCGTATATACGGGGAGGCCATCGGCACCCTTCCGCATTCGAAGTCTGAACTGGCCTCAGTTCAATAGTTTTATGGAAAACGTAGGCGCACGCACTTATGAATACGCTGCAGATGACTCTTGAGGTTCCCATATGTATTGAACCCCGTCTTGCGGCAGCATTCCATTGGACAGATGTACGCCCTCTTGTCTTCGTGCGCCTGCATATGTTCTGCGACCACCACATCATTTATGGGCCGACCCCCATGCAGGCCTGGAAGGACTTACCTTTGAGATGCGCCTTCCTGGTGAAAACGGCTCCACAGGAGGGTATAGGGCAAACGACGTTCGCAAGACTGGTGCGGCGTTTGCTCGCGCCACGCATTCGGCCGTCCGTCGACACGGTTGGGCGTTTGATTTGAAGAGGCGGGTCCGTAGGCATGGCGCAGGGTGTAACCGCCGCCGAGCTTGTCGCGATCGGCGATGGAGAGGTGTAGGGTGGGCTCTCTGACGCAGCGACGGAGCAAGAGTGATCAGCGCTGCCGTTGAGTCCGCTGACATGCGCCCCGTTGGTTTGCATCGTCGAAGGCACGGAAAAGGAGGGATGGATAAGGATTTGGCTGTCAAGGCCGACGTCTGCGGCGACCTGCATGTTGACGGGGAATTGCGAAGCTGGTGAAAAGCCACTCGCGTTGTTGAAGGTCTCGACAAGGCCATCGACGAGAGCCGAGTCAAATGGCCCGCCGCCAGGCCTAATGGCGACATGCCCATCGGTATGGTACTTGTCCTGCGAGACGAACGATGCAGGCCCGGAAGCAAGCTGTGCATCGGCCATCCCGTCTACGTGCCCAGGAGTGCGCGACATGAAGTCGTTAGCACCGGTGTAAAGAGGATCAATGTGCTCGTCAATGGCGTGCAATGAATGGGTATAGTATACGGGGTTCAGGGAAGGACGGCTCGCTGGCCTGAGAGCGCTGGCGGGTGAAGGGAAGGTGGAGGGATCGATGCCGCCGGTCGCGTTGACTCGAGGACCATAGCTTGGCCCAGCGACCCGAGTGATGCTGCCCATCGTGTCCTTACGCCAGTACACCTCGGGAACGCCGTAGGGGGAGAGCCAGTTTTGCCCGTCCCAAGAGGGGATGTTGGATTGGTTGGGGGAGCAGTGGTCAGCGAGAAACTCGCTCCCCGGACTCTGCCAAGCTGTGCTCGTTAGGGCGGGTTGAGACTGAGGTCGCCATTGTGAACCTACTATGAGCTGCTGCCGCTTGCGCGTTCTCTGGATAAGCGCTACCATCGAACCAACCCCCGTTGACGAGACCATAAGAATCTGGGCGCAGGCAACATTAGGTATGAGATGTTGAATGACCGCAGGACGAACCTCTGGACTGAACTGGCCACGACCGAAGCTCCTCCCCGAAGTTGGTCTGTTCAGGAGCCTCAGGGAAGGCACCTCCAGTAGGTGCGACCGCGGAGCGAAGACTTCCATGCGAGGATGAAGGGGCGTGACGGAGCGGCGGCTGATCATACGCATACGACGAGGGCCATTTGTATGCGTCGTAGAGGCATTGAAGCTCCTCAGCTCTCGGCGACGAAGCTCGTGGCGCGTATACGGAGTATGACATAGCGTCCTGAGAGAGGTCTGGCGAGGGGAGGCATGGTTTATGTACCAGCCCAACCAGCTATATCAAGATTGACGACAGACGACAACGATCCCAGTACCGACAAGGCAGACAACGATTATCGGACTATTGCCTTGGACATGGCTGGTGCTTGAACCGACAGTGAGTTGTCGAGGAAAAAAAATGCGACGCACCTCATGAGCCACAGATTTCGTGCATGTAGCACTCGGGAAGCGACCACCGACTGCAAGCTCGCCACGGAACGTTGCTCTCCCGACTGGGTCTGTGAACGATTACAACGAGGTGCAGTCAAGGCTGCGGATACCGACAACGTACAAGACCGAGAAACCGACAACGTGTTGAGAGCGAAATTATCGGGCCACGCGCGTTGCATGCTCGAGAAGTATCATTCAGCTTGTCATACAGCGGCGCCACGAAAGCCATAACTCGTTAAACATGATTCCGGAAGACGACGTGGGGACTCTGGTGGGGCATTCAGTAGAGAAAAGGATGACTGTGCCCACAGATTGGGGCAAAGGAAGTGATCCAAACTGACCAAAAGAGGTAAGGCCTGCGAAGGCGCAGACAAGCAGTTCCGTACGATCACCGAAGACGCTTGACGGTCGCTGCCGCTCTACCCTCCCTACAGATTGTCTGTCATTCAGTGAGTTATACGTACCTTCATGAAGCCAGGTCACGATACGATGCCCAGCTTCGACAGGCGCTCTTCGACTGCTAGTATTATTAGCTACAGCATACAATCGAAGATCGCGCTCGTACACAATTCAATCGCGGCGATAAGATTATAACAAACCACAAAAATCAGGTCCATAGGATATACAGTAGCACAAGAAGCGCATCAGAGCGGGTCAGGCGAACGAGATTTAACGAAGAGAAACAGCTGCTAAAAACGGTAGTCAGGGAATGCGCCAAGGCTGAATGTCAATGGTCCTACCTTCACCAGAGCAATCTGAGTCGATGCACGATCTTGACATGTCTGGCGAGATCGCCCTTCGTATTGAAGCGCGATAGGCAGTACATGACGAAGCAAACAAATTGCCTATTATTCTCGTGCCTAAGTTTGTGATCTACGCGAGAATAAGCATTGGGCAGAAGTGAGATTTATATTGGACACACCATCGAGGTTCTTCTTCCGCGTGAATGTCTTCGAACATAGCGAGCAGGAGAACGGCCTGGGAGAATCGGAAGGTGTAATTTTCCTTCGCTTCAGTGATGCCTGAGTCTGCGCCTGAGACCCGACCTCGCGCTTGTAGTGCTCGAGAGAGCTGACATCCGGGGCGCACGACGATGGAAAGAGCGTGTCGTCGTTAGGTGTCATGGCAATAGATGGATCGTGAGGAAGAGTCGCTGGAATCCAGGACGAATAAACCTCGTCTGGGCAGTACAGCACGTCAGAGTAGACGATAGGCGCCATAGAAGCATCGACAAGCGCTGGGGGTCCCGAAGGAGCAAATGCAGAGGAAGTGTTTCCCGAGGGTGTCCCGGTCCCGCTGCTAGCAAAGGCGTCGTGATTTGCTATGCCATAATTCAATCTGCGTGCCTGCAGAGTAAAATGCGAGTGGACACACCGAAATCACATTGCGATGAATGTTCAATCCCAAAATTGACTTGAGTGACTCGAGGCGCCTCTCGTCTGTCGTTCTCGCAGTGAGGCGGCGTTTGTATGTACATATCTGCCACTTGCAAATATCAGCGAACGGATTTGAACGAGGGTGGCCACTAACTTACGTCTTGATTGGTGAAGGATGTGAGAGCGTCGAAGGGGCTCGTGTTCTCTTCAATATATGTTTCGAAGGATCTAGAGATAATTGGTTAGTAAGCATATCTAGGTAGCCGTAAGGCGACATACGTTCGAAGGGTGCAGAGGGCCCATCGTGTGGGGTGGAGGACGTCTTGTAACATCTTATAGGCAAGCGTTGACTGCTGGTGTGCATTGCTCGGATATGGATCCCCCGTATGGATGTTCGCCTGCACATCAGAGCATTGGTGGACTGAGCCCGACAATGGCGTATTCATATGCGGCGCTTCGAGCCCCGCATCTTACGGGAATGGCGGCAACGTGCCTTGCACACCCTCCTTTCTTCCCGTGCCGACAACTCATCGTACTAGGGATCTCGAAGCCTTCTTTCATTCCGGAACCCGCGCGCAGCGGACTGAGTGGCAGACAACGCACGTGCCCATTGTCGGCTTCTCGAACGCAAGCTGTGGCGGCGTTGTCTGCAGTTGTCGGTCGGGCTGTGTTTTGACGGTTGGTTGACGGTCTTGTTGGCGGTAGACATCGATATGAGTGCGATGGGCTATCCTGACTTGAGGAAGGCAGCGTCGCGGCCATGCTGCGACCTCGCGAGTTTAGGGCGCCATCTGCGCGAATGCGTCATGGGCGATGTAGAGTCGTATGATTCGAGCGTGAAATTTTGCGGACGAGGTACAAGGGTCCAAGGGAGAGTTATGATGATGGAGGGGGCAACACGAGACGGGAGGTGGCAAGCAGCGATTGTCACGATGTCACACAATTCAGTGTGACTTAAAAGGGAAAGCCCCCGCCGAGGGCAAGTTGAAGGCCGAGAGTATTGTAGTGTCAAGTATCATGACAATTTTACGTGGATGTACAGAGGAGTACCATCGTTTTGGCTCGGTTTCCGACAGTTCAGACGGAACTGAAGGCTTGGGACAAGATAAGAAAGAAAGAATTCCCCGTGCTATAATACAGCCCGGAACTATGCAATTACTGAGATAGGTACTGTAGCATGCGTATGGATGATCCCACAGCAGTATATCGACGTAGATAAATAAGCGAGAAGAATGCTCGGTGCACCGTCCTCTCCGTTTTCCACGACCCTTACCCTCCCACATCTTGAGCGCGGAGGAGCGCACTCGTAGGCCGCTCTCCATCTATCCAAGCGATCGACACTGATCCTCATAATTTCCCCTCAGTACGCGCAGTATGCCACGCAAAGCAGCGGGAAGCCCGCGTACAAGCCGAGCCAGAAATTGATATTCCCAGCCAACTTATTGCGTTTGATGACCGGATGGCGTCCGATGGCGATGAGCGGAATCTGGATGAGCTGGAGGGAGAAGAGGTACATCCTGGAAAGGCTGCGTCAGTAAAGTGCGTATTTCTGCTGGATCTGGTCGAGGCGAGTGCTAGACGCCCGACGCTCAAGAATGGCCCTCCTACTCACCTAATCTTATGCGTCACCACAATCATCACCAGCTCATGCGCGCACGCGCTCAACAAGAACGTCGCGAACATCGCCTGCGTTCGCGACAGCCCGTACCCCGTAATCGTCGACGCGTACACATGCCGCAGCAGGAACGAGTGCACCGGCCGATTCCACTTGCGCGAGAACTCGTCCCAGGAGGTCGAGTTCCACCAGTCTTCGTAGAATTGGCGGTCGGCGAAGCTGGGTGGGGAGGGGTTTGGCGGTGAGTATGGGGAGTGGGTGAGGAGAGAAGGAGATAGGCGCACTATGAAATTTCGGCGAAGGCGTTGCAGATGCACTCTGCGAGACGGCGTCAATATCGTGAGAAGAGGCAGATGAACGACGACCGCGCTCACCAAAGATGATGTAGAAGATCATCAAGTATCCGAACATGAACGGCATCGCGAGGTCGAGGAGGCTCAGGAGGAACGACTGGTCTGCGGTGGGGATCTTCGGGAGGATGAAGGTCTCGGTGATGGTGTAGAGGAGGGCGAAAGACCCAAAGAAGGCAGTGACCTTCTCGAAGACGTAGATAGGGCGGATTCTATGCGGAGAGGTAAGCACGTCAGTCGGTCCTGGGTCAGACAAAGCACGTACTTATCCGTCCTCGGATACTCCAGCTCGTACACCAACGACGGGATCAACAAGTACAGTCCAAAGTTTTTGTACGTGACGTTGTTGGGCCACGTTATCCGCTCGGGCCCCGTGCTCGTCAGCTCGCCCTGCATCTCGGAGTAGTCCTTCGCCATCTGCGCGATCTCCTCGTTCGGGTGGTCGACGAGCGGGTGCGGCTCAAGGGCGCTGACGACGTGCGTACGGACGCCGGATTTCTCGTCGGCTGCTGCTGCTTCCTGGGCTTTCTCGGCCTTGCGCATATCGTTGGCGACGCCGGGCGCTACAGAAGCGAGACGCTTGCGGAGGGCGGTCGCGGTGTCGGCGTCCACATACGACGCGCTCGCGCCCGTAGCGATAGGTGGAGTGGCCATGACCGGCGGCGTCGTGTCCATCGATGGTGGCGAGTCCGTACCGCTCGACATTCCGGCGGCATTGTCAAGCTCTGCGCGGTGCGCTTTCGCGACTTCGATAGCATGGTCCCAGCCCCCGCCTATCGTCTCGGTAGCCTTGCGCATCTGGTCAAGTACTTGTTGCGATTGAGCGGTGATGTATTGCATGTAACCGTTCACGTTGATGTAGGAGTGCATCTTCATGATCATGACCTAGGTGGCGGTGAGACGAGGCGGTGGCACTGATGGAGCGAGGGGGAGGGGCAGAGGGGACACGTACGAGGGTGTGCAGGGTGAGGAAGCCAGACTGAACCCACGGCCATTGCCTGCAGACGTGCACGTCAACGCGGGAAGAGCGGTCAAGGGCGGAGGGGAGGTGCATACCTGTGGTATGTCCACGAGACGGCAATGAAGAGGATGGAAGTCTGGAAAATGTGCTGAAGGATGACACCAGTCCAGTAGTACTGTATGGTGTTCGTCGCAATCGCCTTGGCGAAGGGGACGCAGAGGACGGAGCTGGCGATAAGCAACATGTCGCTCCAGAAGAGTGTTACTGCGTCCTGCGAGAACATGGTAGCGAAAGCGAGATTGAGCGGTGCGCCCTGGGTCTCTATGCTGGAGATGTACGTCCGGATGGTGAAGATGAACATGGATATCCAAAAGAGGGTGAAGAAACCCTGTGAGGGAGGTCAGTACGAGGTGAAGTACGAGGGGACACGACAGCACGCACTCGGAACTCATTGGCCCCGCTCAGCTCGTTGGTAGTGTCAAAGGCGGACTTGCGGGGGGTGAAGGTGATAAGGGCGCGCAGCTTCTTGGAGGACTTGGAGCGGAAGGGCTTGGAGACGTAGAGGGTGCCCGCGGGCGTCTCGAGCCCCTCGCCGCCGGTCCGCGCGGCAAGCGCCTCTGTCGTCGTCGCTGCTGCGTCTACGGGCATGTTGGAGGACGGCAACCAGGCCGAAGAAGGTGGTGGTAGAAAGCTAAGGAGCGGCAGGACGCGTCGGCGCGTCCAAAGGTGATGACGTCGAAACGAAGTGAGCGGCCCGCCACATCGCCCGGACTTAGCAGAATGGCCCGCGCTTTGACCTCGGGCCTCGCTCTCCTCCCGCCTCGATGGACCAGGTGCGGAGACTCGCTGCCGAGGGGAAGACGTACTCACGGCAGTAGGATTCTTTCAGGAAACTACTCAGCACCCCCGCTCCTCCGAGGGACAAGGCCAATGGGAAGCCGGACAAGTCTAAACCGTGCGTGCACACGCTCCCCCGTTCCCCCACATCCTGACAGCTCGCGAAGCAAGGCGGTAGACGCGTCCAAGCCGGCTTTCCAGCCGCGAAAGGTCAAGAAGCAGACCGAGGGCAAATATCGTGATCGCGCCTCCGAACGACGAGAGGGGAAGGCGAGCGACTACGCGCAGGCGGAAGCTCTGCTGCAGGACTTTGAGAAGCGAACGGCGAATGAGGACAAGGATGTGGTACGTGGGTCTTTTCGCCTCGTACTGATGCATTTGCTAACACTATCTTAGGTCGAACAGCAACGCCGCTATCTCGGTGGCGACAGCACGCACACTGTACTCGTGAAGGGACTCGATCTGTCCCTCCTCGAAGCCAACCGCGCGAAGGAATCACGCAACACCGACGATGACGACCTCCTCGAAGCCGCATACCGCGGTGAAGACGTCTCGCCACCTGCTGAAGCCTCGGCCTCCCCCGCACCCGCCGACGCACCCAAGAAACGCTCGCGCGCCGACATCATCAAGCAGATAAAGGAGAAGCGGAAGGGGCAGGCCGCGACCGATGCACCCGTCGCTGCGACTGCGCTGCCGCCGAAGGAGGACAAGACGATCGACAAGAGCAAGTTCAAGTCGATCGGATTCAAGCCCGCGGGGGACAAGCCCAAGAAGAAGAAAGCGAAGACGGAGGGAGACGGGGAGCGGAAAAAGAAGAAGCGCAAGGTTGAGGGCGGCGAGGGGAAGGCATCGGCTGCAGGAGAAGCGTCATCGCCAGCTGCCGCCGAGTCTGCGCCACCACCAGCCTCAACTTCAGCGACGCCTGCGCCCGCGCCGCAACCTACGAGACCGAAGGAGCCCTCACCCGAGCCAATACCCGAAGATTTCGATATCTTCGCCGGAGCGGGTGATTACGAGGGCATACCAGACGAGGAGGATGCGAGCGACCACGAAGATGCACGGCCACGGCCTGGCAGCGCGGAACCCGGCGAGGTATCAGGAACAGCACCTACCGACCCCAACGCCATGCAGGGCGTTGAGCAGACCGAACTGTCCGTACCCCGCGCGCGCTGGTTCGACGACGATGAACCACGGGAACCCGTCCTGCCGCCCAGACCCGCAACGCCACCGGCGCTTAAGGCGCTCAAGCAGGCGAAGGGCAAGCAGAAGGCGACTCCTGCAGTTGGTGCCGAGGATGGCGAGGTGCAGTCCGACGACGAGACGCCCGCGCGCCTTGCGCCGCTGGAGTCATCTGCCGTGCCGTCGATCAAGGACTTGCTGGCGATGGATGAGGCGAGGGAGGCATTGGAGAAGCGGCAGAAGAGGAAAGAAAAGAAGAAGAAGGGCACGGGAGGTGCGCCCGCTGCGCCGCCGAGCTGAAGTAAGGGCTGCAAGTACTCACTGTAATCTGTTGCTGTCGCGGTTGAAGGGCTCGCGAATGTGACCTGTTTCCGTGCACAATCCTGTCCAACCTTTTGTGTGGCAGCCAATCAAAGCTTTCTGATCAGTAGCAATGTGAGATACTGCAGCAGGGTCAGCTCCAATGGGCCTCACTTAGAAGTTGGGCTAAGCCTAGAGCTTCAACTTGAAGTTCCCGCCCCAAACGCGAACACGTGAATCTCACGTGCGTCCCAAACTTCAACATCCCCGATCACCGAAGCTACTATGTATCTAGCCGGCACTGGTCCGTGCGTCCCCCACCGCTATAAGAGCCGTTCCTTCTCACCCGGTTTCCTCACCACTCTGGCCTTTTGGCTTAGATCAAGTGTAGTATCTGTTCTTAAAAGTTTAACCACTTTTACCGAAGCACTGCTTCGTGTTATGGTTATCCAATTTTTGTCGCCCCTGCTCCCTGGGCTCTGCTTGCAACCTGGGGACGCGATGACCTTGCCGCTGCAGTACCGGCTTGTGTCGTCGGGGGAACCCTCTTCTTCTGCTCCCTTTGAGCTTCACTCTATTCGCTCGTCTGTCGACGAGGGGAGGGTGGGCTCAAATGGATATGGATGGAATAGGATGTAGACGCAGGGATAACTCTCAACAGCATGTCTGGGCGGAAGACTGGGATGACTCATCGCCAAGTTCCATCATTGGTGTTACACTTCCCAAGATTAGTCTTTTCGACCCAACGAAGGTCTCCTTCACCAACTGCACGCGGCACGAGCCGCATTCTGACTTCGACCGGATCAAGCCAGCAATGGTCAGAGGTGCCTGGCACATCTTGGTATCTGTAGCTACTTACGGGTACAGAGTTGTAAGCTTACAGGGACGACAAGACAGAGGCAAGAATGTTTTCAACTTCACACGTGAGCGTGCGATCGTTCATTTCACACGGTGTGGCCTCTTCTTCTTTCTCTCATCTACCTACACTCTTTCGATTACTGCCTGTGCTATCGCCTATGTCCAGCCGCCGAAGAAGCGAGCCTTTTCGCAGAAGCATTTATCCTGCTACGCTCCTTGTGCTCGTAATCCGGAATGAATCCGCATTCTTACGGAAGGGCGACACTGCTACGAAGATTATAATGGCCGAGGTATCACTACAGACTCAACTGTAGAGGCCACTTCAGGCCTTTCTTCGACGCCTCGGAATCGTTTTCCTTGGACAAACGACACCCGGATCGCATTCTGGGAAATAGGCAGGCTTTCTCCAAGTCCATCGAAGCAAGATAACCATGTTTGCGCGTCCTGAAACGGACAATAAAGCCCATGACGTGGGTAAAAGCCTCTCAAACGCGTATCTTGGTACTCGTCTCCGTCTCTGTTCCTTGTGCCGACGCTATGCCGACCTGCGGAGAACGCCCTGAGTCGCCCAGCGCTCAGGAGGCACCCAAATCGTACCATCTTTTCCTGCCTTAATTGCAAAGGTGCGTTTGGACGTCCGCAACGACCACCATGGCGGATTCTCGCCCCCAGTCGTACGGTGCGGTGAACAGGCCCAAGCTGGTCGTGACCGCGGAAGGCAAGAAGCTCGATGAGCGCCTCGACCAGCACGAGAAGTGCGTACCTGAGTGCCTATTGTTCTTCTTTTGGTGCTGATCGAAGCGTCCTAGCTATGAATTCGGCGGGCCTTTCGGTGTGCTGGCTATCATGACGGGCTTCCCGCTCTTAATGTACTATTTGTGGATCTGCCTCTGGTTCTACGATGGCAAGCTCGTTCACCCGACGTCGTTCGATGACATCGTTCCCTTCCTTCACCAGATGTGGACGCATGTACGCGTGGTAGGTCAAGCTCTCGTTCCTGCAAGTCCATTTTATGACGATCTATAGGATGCGTACCCGACCGCATACGCCTGGAAGGTCTACTCTGGCAACATTTTCCTCCAGCTCTTCCTCGCCTACGTCCTGCCCGGCTTCAAGCAGGAGGGCCTCCCCGTCCCGTCCCTCGGCTACAGGACCCTCACCTACTACTGCAACGCGCTCTCGGCCGTCTACGCGACGATGGTCATCGCTGCCGGCCTCCACCTCTCCGGCCTCTTCCGCCTCACCGAGATCATCGACAACTACGGCCACATCATGACCGTCGCGATGATCTGGGGCTTCGGCGTCTCGTTCGGCATGTATTTCATCGCGGTCGCGACTGGCACGCAGATGCGCATGTCGGGTAACTTCTTGTACGACGTGTTCATGGGCGCGTCGTTGAACCCGCGCATTGCGCACATCGACCTGAAGATGTGGGCTGAGGTCCGCATTCCGTGGGTCATCGTGTTCTTCCTCGCAGTGTCTGGCGCTTGCAAGCAGTACGAGCAGTATGGCTACGTGACGCCGGTGCGTATCTGATTCTGCGTTATACAATGAATCGCCCTCACTCGTGCACAGAACATGGCCTTCATGTGCCTCGCGACATGGCTTTACCTGAACGCTTGGTACGAGCTTGAGCATGTTTTCTCCCTCATTGTATTTTCCTGACGCCATAACAGCTGCAAGGCTGAGGAGTGCATCCCGCAGACCTGGGACATGTACCATGAGAAGTGGGGCTTTATGGTCATCTTCTGGAACTTCGCTGGCGTCCCCTTCGTATGTGCACTCACCCTTACTCTTCCCCACATCCTCTGATCTTCTGCGCCAGTCCTACGTATACTCCGTCGTCTACATGGCCTCGCACGACCCCTCGAAGTACCACTTCTCGACTCCGGTCTACGTCCTGCTCTACTCGACCCTCCTCTTGGCGTACTACTGGTACGCTTTCCTTCAGTCATTGCTAACAAGCCCTTTCCTCACTCTCTTTCAGCTTCGACACCGCCATGGCGCAGAAGAGCCACTTCAAGATGCAGCAGCAGGGTATCACTCCCGACAAGTTCCGCCGCGCATTCCCGCAACTCCCCTGGAACACCGTCGAGAACCCGAGCTACATACAGACCGCGCACGGGTGAGCTCGAGTGCAGCCTCATCTCCCATCCTTCGTTTTGCCGTGTACTATCCACTCTTCCCTCAATTTTCCCTTTCCCAGCTGTCCGCTCTCCGAAGACTGACCTCTCCCCCAGCAACAAGCTCCTCACCAGTGGCTTCTGGGCGTACAGCCGCAAGCCCAACTACGTCGCCGACTGGATCCAGAGCTTCACCTGGGGCGCAATCGTCGGCACGGCGTCCATCATCCCGTACTTTTACTCCGTGTTCTTTATCGTCGTCCTCATCCATCGCTGTGGGCGCGACTTCGAGCGGTGAGATCCTTCTTTTCGTGTATAAAGGCAGGGTACTGATTGATCATCGTCGCAGCTGCTCCCGCAAGTACGGCGAGGACTGGGAGAGGTACTGCAAGGCCGTTCCCTACAAGTTTATACCCTACGTCTACTAGGTGTGGAGTCGATAGAACCAATGGCAAGCTCTCACGTAGCGAGTTGGTTCCATCGTATTGTTATGCCTCCGAATTCAGTTTCAGAACAACACGGTGAATCGCGACGTTGACAAGGTGAGGAAGATGTCTTGCGTAACAGGTGTATCGTGCGGCCAAACAAATATATGAAGTGGGTGTCCTTACGGTACTTGACTAGATCTCCTCAACGCATCGACGGTGTTTGTAAGACGAGAGGGTGACAGGGGAGCATCATTCCCTTTTGATCCTAGTATGGTCGTTCACGGTGGACATCCGCTCGCGTTGGGTTGGGTTCGCAGGCTCAGCAAGTCGTGTCGCTTCGATTGCTTGCCCGGTACACGCTGCTGACGAGGAAATAGGCGTGGACTCCCGCATGCCGTTGCAGATTGGTGGGAACTAGGGACTGGACAGCAACCAATATGGCCCTGGTGAGCGCTGATATTCAACCATTTTCTGCACCTTCACTAGGAGACGGCGCCGGCCCGCTGAGGAACCAGGAGTGCGCTGGAGAAAGTCAGTAACGAAGGAGTACACCGTCGAAAAGCGTCACTGACTGCTATGCTCCAGGTGCAAATCAAACCCTTCGTCGACGAGACTATCGAGCCGCGCGACGACGTCCCGCGACACGTTGCGCTCCGAGAGCTCGAGCGTCAACGAGCGCAGCCTACACTGCTCGTGCGGCATCGCGTCCTCCGCGTCCTCCCACCAGCGAGAGCGTAGCATGCGCTCCATCGCCAGGTCGTCCTCTTCGTACGGCCATTGCCCGCCCGCCTGGACGTAGATCGCTAGGTCCCTCAGCTTGGGCACACGTTTTCGTTCCTCATCCCATTTCAGGACGTCCCAAACCACCCCGGCGTAGTCGAGGACCATGACCCACATGAGAGTGAGCGAGCGCAGGGCGGGCGTGCGGGAGAGGACGCTATCGAGCTCGCGCGCTTCCAGTGGAGTGTTCATAAGCTCCAGGGTCTCGATTTTTGTGCCGTTGCGTGCGAGGAAGGGGAGTGCGGGAGGGATGAGCGTCGCGCGAGCGAGGTTCCAGCCGAGAATGAGATGTCGTAGCAGTGGAAGATGTAATCGAGAAAGCAGCGGCGCGGGCGACGCATCCCCACTCGCCTGCAGCTCATCGTCGAAGATGAGCGACAAGTACGAAAGGTGGTTCAAGGCGATCGCCGGCGCACCCGCGGCGACCTCGGACTCCAGAAACGGACGCAAAACGAGCTCGGCGCGCTCGAGCGCGGCGCACTGCGCGAGGACGGCAGTGACCACGTACGGATCGTCGTACTCCGTGTGATCGACGTCACCGCGGAGGACGAGAGAGGTGAGCTGCGCCCAAGGGAAGCGGAAGTGCGCGAGGTGGACGGGCGCGGCGAGCTCGAGGGTGCGGAGGCGGGGGAGGAGAGGCGAAAGCTCGACGGGCGGGCCGGACCAGGGGTCCTCGTTTACGATGAAGACGAGGAGCTGGGTGAGGCGGAGGAAGGCGACGCGCATGCGGGCGAGGGCGGCGTAGAGCGCGGCGCTTGTGCCGATGGTGAGCTGCCCGAGCCGGGGGGCGACGAGTTGGAGGCAATGGTGCACGGCGGGGGCGTTCCAGCCCTCGAGTTCGGCGACATCGAAGACGAAGTGGAGGAGGTGGGGGGAGGAGCGGGCGATCCAGTCGGCGGTGACTGGCAAATGGTTGGCGTAGCGCGCGAAGGAGGTGACCGTGAGGGAGGTGAAAAGTCTGGGTGTGTGCCGCGCAATGTGTCGCCAAGACCGACAGACGTGGAGGATGTTGAGTGTTGCCAAAAGCCGTTCATGGGGGTCGGCCTCTCCCGCGCATACGAGCATGAATGTTTCCCCCAGAAGCTCAGCAGGGAGCCGTCTCACTGCCTGTCCAGAGCTTCAGCAATGTCCCCCTTCCACTTGGCAGGCTACGCACTGCATGCTGGTCTCCGACAGTTATGTCAAGCATCGCGTCCCCTTCAGCGCGACGACTGCCTGAAGAGGGAAGTACGGCCTAGGCGCAACCGTCATGATCCCAATAGTGATGCGCCACGTGAGATATTGAGCAATCCGACATCTGCGCGATGCGAGACGAGAGGGGAAGAGAAGAGATTGACAGAGAGAACGACGAGGATTTACGAGTCGAGGACTTGCAGGACGATGGTGAATTTGTAGGTGGCGCTCGATCGCATACGCCCGCCTCGTGTGCGTCACGCGTCTCAACTCCTGAGTGTCGATTGCAAGGAGTGTAGCTGCAGGCAGCAGCACATTAAAGCGTCAGAGAATCATAGAAGACAATGAGCTGACAATGAGCCCATGTCGCCCATCTTTCACAAGTGCCGTAACTCACGACTTCCCCATTCACCGGCTTTACAGCGGACTGAAGAACTTATTGAGGTCTCGCGTCGCGCGCAGTAGGCAACTTTCGTTCATCGCCAGCGTCTTTGACATGCACGGCTCAGAGAAACACAATGGAGGCATATCCAGAGGGACAACGGACGGATAAGGAGGAGGACGTACGGAGTTCAAGAGACGATCCTGACGCGTGCACGTGCATGCCATGTGCGAGTTGAACTTCCTCGCGCCCACCTCCGATCATCGATCATCTGGTCCGTGCGTCGCCCTTCCACTATAAAGACCCTTCCTTCTCACCCCGATTCTTCACCACTCTGGCCTTTTGGCTTAGATCAAGTGTAGTATCTGTTCTTAAAAGTTTAACCACTTTTACCGAAGCACTGCTTCGTGTTATGGTTATCCAATTTTTGTCGCCCCTGTTCCCCGGGCTCTGCTTGCAACCTGGGGGCGCGATGACCTTACCACTGCAGTACCGGCTTGCGTCGTCGGGGGAATCCTCCTCTTCCGCTCCCTTTGAGCTTCACCTTTTCTGCTTGTCTGTTGATGAGCGGATGGTGAGCGCAAAAGGTGCTGGATTTGTGTCGTTTGTAGAGCAATGGAAGCTTGGAATGAGTCATCTCAACTTGACCAGCGTTCGCATTGAACTCGCAGCTTGTGGTAGTAATGATTATATTCCTACGACTTTCTCTTCCACATCTTTGATTGTTGAGAGACGGCGCCGAGAGGTAGTGAGTATGACGGGGAAGGTGAAACACGAGGTATGTATGAAATAAGACGACGTAGATGGGTGGAGGATGAAGGCAAGAGAGGAGACTGGCTGATTCAAGGCCCAAAAATGCTGCTTCGAAGATCGTCCGCCCCCGCAAGTGTCCCGTCGACGATACGCACATTCACGGGATCGCATGAGTCCACCCTTCTAGTATGCTATACACACGCGCTGCCTTGACGCTCTGAGCCCTCTCAAGAATTGATCGAGATGAACGGTTTATATATGGCTTTATTCACCGAGAGCGAGAGCGGACGGACAGGTGAACGCTGTGCAAACTGAAATTGAGGACGACACGGTCACGCTAGCGCAGGAGAGAGGCGAAAGGAGCGTGCATCTTGGTAATCGATTACAACGGCGTATGTAGAAGGACAGGGCCGCGATTCGAACGCGCAAGGGCTCCCAAGTGAGCCACCGCGCCAGGAGGGGGGTGTTTACATAGGGAAGGGCGAGGTTGGCGGGAAAGGGTTCAGGTCTGATGACTACACTCGCTTCAACGCACATCTCGCTCAAGGCCAGACGCCGCCGTCACTCTCCTCACGACGGGCCCCGATCTTGTAGGCCCGCCGCGCATGCCGGAGTGAAAAACAGGGCCAGGCGGGTGACGTGTCGCCTTGGACTGAGGTTGCCCCCAACCCCCAAGCCGCCACGCCATGTCCACAAACCCGTGTCCCCACGACCCGACTCCGCTTAAAAACGCCCCGAAGGACGCCCTCGCACGGGGAGTTTGCCAAACAGTCCACGGGTTGAAAGGGAGAGCGCCGCTGCCCTATGTACCCATGGCGGAAGTAAAAGGCGAGGTGGCGGTGCTGGTTTACCGTTTGTTGATTTTTGACGCGTGTGGGTGCTTGTTTAGTCGTATCACGTGAGCGAGTGGCTGTGCTGCTCGCAACCAAAGCGCGGAAACCGAGGACACTCGCGCGAGGCTCGGGCTGCAGCTTGCAGTGCAGCGTTGCATGCGCGTCGCGTTCGCATCGAGGAGGAGCATAAGGTCGGAGACGAGATAGAGGTTGAGGGCACGTCGCAGTCGAGCTCGAGTGACCAGTGAAGCCGTCGGTGGGGGCGAAGTCGAGGGGCAGAAGACGAAGGCGAAGTCGAGAGGCCTGTGGCGTGCGTTGGAGAACGACGCCGACAAGCAGGCCTATCGAAGCGGTCAGCAGAGGAGGCAGGTGAAGTCGTCGGCCGGAGAGCTCGCAAAGGGAGAAGTGGAATTTGTCACCAAACAGTCTACCTCAGCGTCGTCAGTGTCCATGCCGTTCTCTGATGCAAACAACCATGTCATCCATATGTCCAAGAACAAGGAAAGCGGCGAGTTACAAAGGGATAGCTAAAAAGGCACCATATCCTATGGTTATAGCTCCGGCACAGCAGCCGATGGGTGCCCCTCCTGGATTTTGTGGATCGTCGTCGCCCGCAACGCCGTGTCGGCAAACAGGGCCTGCACCAGGCGTACGAGCTCGTCGACGCTGAAGTCCACCAGGGCGCCGGTCTCGAAGAGGTAAGTGATGTCCGCCATCGAGGCTTCCTGTGAAGGCGTCAACGCGGTGTGCGACGTAGAACAATTGGGGGACGCACAAGCAACTCCGACAAGTACGAGAACTTGAGCCATGAGGGCACATAGGCGACGATGAACGAAGGCTGCAACAATCCCCATGAGCATCCTCCCCTCCACTTTATAAACCAACACCCACCTGCGCCGCATCCTCCACAAACAACCCCTCCAACGAGTTCAAGATCCTACACAGCTCGCTCAGCCGATGACTCTCCACCTCCGGGATATCCGGCAGCGCCAGCACGTCCGCTAGAACTCTCGACAGCGCCGCGTCGATGACGAGCCCCAGCGCAGTGTAGTACTTGCTCTTCGCGAGGACACCCTGCCAGCGCGCGGCCAAGCGCCGAATGTCGCTGAGCACCTCGCTCATGGCGGCCTCGCACTCGTCGTAGCGGTCCTGGTCGCCGGTAAAGGTGAAGCCTTGGGCCCCGGTGGTGAGGACGGTGTCGACGGCGCGGCGTTGGGTTTCCTACAGGGATGGCAGGTGAGATTGTCAGGTCTGAGGCGGGGAAGAGGGTGCGAAGGTTGTACGCACAATAACGTCATAGTACCAGCTCTCGTTGAGCACCTTCAACCGCTCAATGCACTCTGCCCAGCGGTCGCGCACTGCCTCGGGCGGCGGGATGCGCGCAAGCTCGCGACTCAGATACAAGCAGCCATTGGCGAATCTCATCCCCACATCCGGCGCTGCGAGCGCTTCACTGAACTTCACAGGGTACAGCGCGCGGAACAGGTCGAGTATGGATGCCGAAGACTGTAGCAGGATAGTGCCAGGCGTCGACGAAGTTGTCGTGCCATTGGACGAAGGCGTTGTAGACGTCACGACCTCGCTGGCCGCGAACTCGCGCCACTCATCAAGCACGACACGGACAAGGTCAAGCACCTGCCGCGCCCGCGTCGACACCAGACACGTCTCCTTTGGCGGCTCCGGCACGCGCAGCTGTGACGGCCGGTTCTTCAATCTCGTCGTGGGCGGCGAGATCGAGATCGACGGGGTCGCCGTAGAGGTCGAGGGTGGTGCGGTAGACGTCGACGGCGTGACATTCGAGCTAGCACCCGGCGGTGGCGACGGCGACGAAGACAACAACGACGAAGAAAAGGACGATGGTGGGGAGGAGAACGACGAGCCGGATGAGGGTTCCTGCTCTCTCTCCTTCTCCTTCTTTTTCCCCTTCGCCGCAAGCTTTTCCAGTCGTGTCGCGGGTTTGGCGGGCGAGGGGATTGGGGCAGGCTGCGGTTCAGGATCGGGCGCAGGCTCCGCCCAGGGGTCGTCCCACGCGGTGTCGTCTGCGCCGGCGCTGCCGCTGTCGTCGTTGAGGCCCCATGCATCTTCGGCGTCGGGAGGAGGTTCATCGGGACCCGGTGCGTCATCATCGAGACCCCAGCCATCCCCAGTGTCGGCAGGTACTTCTGACTCGACGGCGTGCGGTTTGCCGTTCACTGGTGCTGGCGCATCGTCCTGTGTCGGTTCCGCGTCATCCTCGAGGCCCCAGCCGTCCGCGTCGGCCTCCTTGGCTTCTTCGTCGAGCCCCCACGCATACTCTGCATTGTCGAAGCCCCAGGCCTCGTCCTGCTGCGGCTCGTCCTCCTGTTGCACTGGGACCACTTCTGCTGGCGCAGCATCCATTGTCTCCCACTTGAACGTCTCGAATGTCGACTCGTCCGCTACAAGCAGCATGCGACAGCGCTCCAGAATGTCCAACCGCCGCTGCCTCTCATAATGCCCTACGACGCCGTCCGCCCAGGACTGTATTCTTCGGTCATGCGCGTCGCTGCCGAGCTTCCCAATGATCCACTCCTGTTCGAAACGCGCCGCTTGCTTGGCAAGGTCAAGGAAGGGCGGCAGCTGGTCGAACGAGTTCGGCAACGAGGGGATGAGTAAATTGTTGAGTACACTGTCCGTCAGCGGCTTGCAAAGCGTGCGCTCGAAGGACGGGCCGGACGAAGGCGGCAGTGCGGTGAATATGTGCGTGTTGCAGAAATCGAGGACGGTGGCGATGTTATGTAGACGCGCGGGGAGGCTGGCGCCGTTCGGAGGTGCGGGGGTGGCACGAAGGGTGACCTCGTCGGGTGTAGACGTGACGTCGATTTCGACATCTTGGGAGAGGACGCGCTCGATGTAGTGCGCGGTCAAGTCTCGTCGAAGAAGGGAGAGATGTTCGGCCCGTGCCGTGGGGGAGAGGGACGACACAATATCTTGTAAAGAAAGAACTTGGTCCGACCGACGTACTGCTTTAAATCAGTTCAAGCTCAACAATATAATCACCACGGCGCATACCTTGTACAGATGGTCGGACCGTAATTTGAGTGGGGGATACAACAATGGAGCGTGAGTATGCGTCGTTCAGCTGGTCGTCCAGTCGTGTCTTTGCCTGCGAGAGGGCGCGTCGGAGGGTCTTGATGATGTCAGTGTCGTTTAGATATGTTGGACCTTTATTGAGCAGCTCGTCGAGGACGCCGGTAGCTGTCACTGCTGCAGGAAGCTTCCCTGCATTGAGAAGCACTTCGAGAACGCGGAGGTGGTCTCTGGATTTGGTGAGGTGGGATATTGCCTCCCAGTTGACGGCTACATCGGAGGCTTCCTGCGCGAGAGCGGAATGCGCGGTGAGCTTGTTGACTAGTGTAGGTAACAGGCCAGTCTGAAGAAGCGTCAGTATAAGACAGAGTGGGGGCGTATGCCCGCACCTCTGGGTTGCTGATCCCGTCGTCCAGAGCGTCCACGTTATCACTCAATGTCTTCAGCCGCTGCTGAACCGCGCGCGAGGTCTCAAGCTGCCGCTGGAATTCGGGCAGGTCCTTGTGTATCCTGTCATGTATGCGGCGCTATGCCAGCGTCAGGCACTATCTTGCAAATGTAGCACGTAACTCACCCGTGTCGCCGCGATCGTCTCGTCGAGGTCGCCTAGCCAGACGCGAGCCTTTGCGGCATCAAGCGTCTTCGCCGTCGCCTCGTCCATCTTCGTCAGTATCGCAGACGTTACATCCTGCGGCGCGGCCCTGCGCGGGAGGTGAGAGGGGACCTGGAAGGCCATGATGGTGGGGGGAGGAGGAGAGCGTGCTGTCGTCGGTAGCACGACGTGGGCGGGGAAGGAAAGGCGCGTCACGGACACGTGCGTGCATTGTTCTTGCCTCCCCCCTCCATTGGCGCCATGCTCGGCCGCCTCATGCTTTTTGCGGCGTTGCTGCTGGTGCTGCACAGTGCGTGAATATAGCAGAAGTGTGTTGGGCCGAAGGCTGATGGAGTTGCAGCCGCGTACTCGACTTATGAGCGTACGTCTGCATAGCGCTTGTCAGTTCCCTCAGTCAATTGACGCGCTGGTAGACCTCTCACACTTGAAGGCTATGGGACGGCCGGAGGGTTCTTTGCCTTGGGATGTGCGTTGTCAATCCTCTCCTGTCTACCCTCTCTCAACTCTTCTGCAGATCCAAGCAGAGGCTTTCATCGCACTCATCCTCGGTACTCTCGGCGCGTGCCTGCGCATACCACCACTGAAGGAGATCTCATGGGCGAGCGAGATGAGGACGAGGTGCGTGTCAAGCCATACATGTCATACTGGAATCTGTTAATCTTGAGCAGGACCATCGACGACTTCGACTCCCGGCTAGGCTTTGCCAGCTACGTGAACCGGGGGAAGCACATCTTCACCAAGCGATAGCAAGCCATGTATATTATATCCTTACTAAACCGGTATACAAGCAGTCAATGTTTGTGTCGACGTCCGCTGAGCAAGCTGGTCGCGCACTCCTCAAATTGCCCGCCTCTTCAAGCTCAGCCTCTCGATTTGCGCATCTTTCCACCCTCAATGCCCCTTCAGCAGATCAGTATACAGCGGCCATGGCTTCCCCATCCACGTCGGCAGCTCCGTGTGGTCCCTGTACGCGTCGTCCGTGTTCGGGTGGATCAGCACGCTCAGCGGGCCACGGTGCACCGCGAGCCAGGAGAACAGCGCGCCGGTCTGATGCGGCGTGAAGGTGTTCACCTCGAACATTGCTACGGGGTGGGGGCCTAAGAGCGTGTGTTAGCTTGAGTGTTGGTGGACGTAGGGGCTCTGGGAAGAGGGAGGCTGGAAGGATGTGACTCACCGACAGGCTTCTCCCAGAACGTATAGATGCGCAACTCAGGGAATTCCCTACGTATGCGCTCATGGAGCTCGCGCGCGAACTGGAGTTGGGCGGGTACGCTTTGCATGTAGTAGACTGGAAGGTACGTTAGCCACCGTCTATTCCACTCCTCATCCCTTCCCACTCACTATGGAAGTCAAAGCCATTATTATTCTTCGTGATCGGCTCCACGAACTCCTCATACGCTCTCGACCGCACCGTGGGCTCGAGGTTCGTCAGAGACTTCCCGTCCGCGTTCTTCGTCGTGGGAAGGGGTACGGATGTGTCGATACCCTCGAGGGGTGAGGGGTAGGTGGTAGGTGCGGGGTTTGTGGGGAGGCGGGAGGCCATGACGGCGAGCGGTATAGTGCAGGGAATAAAAGGGGTCGTGGGGTGGAGTGAGGTAACTGATTCGAGTACTTGACGGTACGGCTCTTTCTGTGAGTACTCGCCTCCGCTTCGACGCCCCCCTCTTATACGCTTCCGCATGTCATGTCCTTGGTCATGGCGCGATCTCTGACACGTCCGTGCTTACGATGTCTTTACAGAGTCGAAGAATCCTTACTGAAGCATTCAGTGTGGACGAGGGCGGGTCTCTATCGTGCTGAACATTCAGCATGCGAGTTGACCATAATTCCTGCTTAGGGATGGGCGGCTGGCGGCACGACCTGGCAGTATTCGACTGCAAGTTGAACTTTCGGCAGATGCCGCGGGAGCACGTGCGCGGAGGATACTCGAACGCGCCTTGCCAACCTCCTTTCTACTCACCCAACCCTCGCCTCGCCTCTACTCTCCACACTTTCTTCACCTCAACAACTCCACCGCCAACGGCCACGGCTGGCCCATCCATATCGGCAACTCTGTATGGTCCCGGTAGTCGTCACCCGTGTTGGGATGAATGAGCACGCTGAGTGGCCCGCGGTGGACGGCGAGCCAGGAGAACATGACGCCGGTGGTGTGCGGGGTGAAGGTGTCGACTTCGAACATGGCGACGGGGTGGGGGCCTGAGATGGGGATAGGTTGATTGAGAAGGAGAAGGAGAAATGCAGGGAAGGGGTGGGGAAGAGAGGAGGCGCACCTATGGGCTTCTCCCAGAACGTCTTGATGTGGAGCTATGGTGGTTCGATGAGTGAAGGTGAATCTGCAGAGGGAGGGGAGACGGGGAGCATACCTCAGGGAACTCGCGTCGTATGCGTTCGTGCAGCTCGCGTGCGAACTGCTTTTGCGCAGGGATGTTTTCCATGTAGTATACTGTCATGATCATGAGCAGCGGTGCACCTTATCCCGGTTGTAGTATTTGCGCGTTCACTGCAGACTTACTGTGGAAATCAAACCCCGCCTTCGTTATCGGCTCGACGAACTTGTCGTATGCTCGTGACCGCTCAGTCGGTGTCAGGTTCGTCAATGACTTGCCATCCGCATTCTTCGTAGTAGGAAGAGGAGTAGAGGTATCGATACCCTCGAGGGGAAATGGGTATCTGGTAGGAGACATGGTGGGCGTAATGCGATGGTGGACGAAGGTGGATGTAGCGCGGCTGTCTGGTCCACGTGAATTTACTGGCAAGAAGAGAAATGGCCGGAGCTCGAGTGTGCGCTCGACCTCCCCTTATATACAGCTCTGATCTCCTGTCTAATGCCATTCCCCCGCTCATGGCGCAATGCGGTGACCCGGTGATGCTTGCAGAAGGTCTGCACTCGCTTGGGTGCCTGCGCGAACCCAGAAACCCTCGACCATCTCCGAAGATCGCATCAGAGACATTCTCAATGTCTCTACTCTTCCGAGATCTATCAACATAAGCATGCATCGGCGGCCAATGCGATGGGCGATCTACAGCGATCCGGCCGTACCATCAGGGGCGCCGGCGACTTGACTAGCACAGCCACACATTTCGGCTTCTGCCGCCCCATAATGAACGCGCGGAAGCAGATTGGACGGCACTTACTCCCACATCCATGTCGAGATTGAGAACTCACTGGCTTCGGCTTCATATCTCTGGCACATATGGGCACCAGAAGGTTGTCTACTTACAAATGCGCTGGTCAACTCTGCGCGAAATCTCTTATCTGATTGGTCGATGCGTATATTACGCCTATTGTTCGTTTTGATCCCCGGATGGAAGGGCCCTTGTTTGTCACGGAGATGGTCCACGAGGCGGCGCCTGTGCATGATCAGCGCGGACCGCGTCCCGGAAGGCCATGGCACCCTGCACATAAGGGCAAGCACCGTGCTTAAACCACCACCAATCTCTTGCCTCCCACCACCACCCAGCCAGCTCTCAGCCAGCACTCCAGCAAGCCATCTACACGACCGCAAGCGCCTTGCCACACTAGCGATCGTCACTCGGCACTCAACAACAGCAACAACCTACTCTACCGCCCCGTCGTCAAGCGTCATCGAACACAGCCCACTATGTTGGCCGTCGAGAACATGAACCGCTTCCCCTACCCGAACATGGAGACGTATGCGCCCATGCACTACGCCGGCTACATGCCTGCTATCGTGCGTCTACTAGTCTGCTACTCGACGATCGCCCTCACTGATGCGTCCATACACAGACCACCCTCCCCAAGCCCGCTCCCCGGAGCCGGCCCCCACCCACGGCCAGCCGCGTCCGCCTCACCCTCCCCAAGCACCGAGACCCCGAAGACCCCAAGCCGACGCGCCAGAGCAAGCGCGCTGGGTGCGTTCTTCATTGCTTTTGTCGTCATCATCACCGTGACTCACCATTGCCACACCAGACCTGACTACCAAACCGCCCGCGCGAAGCGCGCCGAGAAGAAGGCCAAGGCCTACAATGAGTGAGTACACATTTATGGCGCGCGGGACGATGGGTAGCTGACGCCCATCCTAGCATCCCCGAAGCACCTAGCACCGCGGGTCTGCGCACCCGCAAGCAGGCCGAGAATGAGATAGGCCGCATCATGCGCTCTGTCAACAAGACTATTGAGGAAGCCGCGGCTGGTGGCTGCCCTCCTCCTCCTCCCCCTTCTGGCGGCCTCGACCTTGATGACGAAGAGTATGTCTTCCTCCCTTGCCACTGGTCCTTATAGATGACTAACACTCGCACAGAACCCCAGAGTCCGTCGAGCGCAAGCCGCTCAAGATCAAGATCTCCAAGGCCGCCGTCGTTAACTTCCGCCGCAACATCCGGGAGATGGACGAGCTCACCTCGCTTCTCGGCGGCGCCTGCGCAGTGCAGGAGAACTACGACATTGACTCGCTCACGCGTGTGACGGAGCGCAGCCTGAATGTCGGTGGCTGCGATGAGAAGCAGGCCAAGCGTGTCTGCTTCGAGGAGGACCTGCAGCCGAAGCCGTCGCCGATGCGCCAGATGGAGATTGAGGTGGAGACAAGGATGTTCCTGGCCGAGATGGAGGAGCAGCTGGGGATGACGAAGGCGAAGCCCTCGGTGGCGGCGGTCCCACTGGCGCAGCCCGTCGCGAGTTCCTCGCGGACGTCGGTTGACGCGCACTCGATGACCGTGGACGCGATGGTTATTGACGACCAGTCGATGGCCGTCGACGCCGACAATCAGACCGCACGCAAGGCCGCCTACCGCGAGGCGAAGAAGCAGGCGCGACTCGAGAAGCAGGCCAGCAAGAAGCGTGATGTACAGAACCGCCGGACGCTGCGGGCCCTCGAGGGGCAGCAGCAGGCGCTGGATGATGTCCTCCTGGACGTGCCCTCGGACAGGGTGCTTCCGGTCGAGGAGAGGCTGGTGGTCGTCGACGACAGGGCGCACAACAAGTTCATCGTCGAGGACACGGCGGACTACAACGTCGTCGGACCGAGGCGCCACCGCCTCGCGGGCAGGATGAACGCGAGCCCGTACGGCGCTGCGTTGGCGGAAAAGCGCTCGAGGCGCAAGTACTAGATGTCTTCGCCGACGTCGACCTCCGCCTCTGCGACACCCATTACCCTCCGCACCATCGTCTACTACCCCTCTCATCGCTCCCAACGCCCAATGTATCACCACCACTCGGCATCTGCTCATCGTCTGCATCCTCATCCACTCATCGTTCTCATCCTGGTCTCCTCACGGTCTGAACGCGTCGGGTCCACTCACCATCATCCACATTCCCCATCCCATTCCCCGCCTCCTTCCCCATCTCTATCTTATCGGTTATCGTGCTCTAGCTTATTCCTGGTATTGTGTACCTACGTGTACACTAGGTGTCTCATAGTGACGGATTTGGCTACATACTACCCACCGACTGTATCGTTACTCAATGGACTGTATCGATATAGGATCTGCATAGCTACCTGGATCGTCTGGATCGTCTCATACTTACTATCTCTCGTCACGGAATGCAACTCTGCCTGCCAAACTCGGAATGTTTTTGTGTGACTTACTATGAGTTGAGCTCCGAAGCGCCTCTCTCAAGTCGAAGAGACCACTATGCCTTGACATGGAGAGTGATACAACATATTCATAGCGCAACTATGTAGAGCATACAGCAAAGCAAGAGAACAGCTAGACGAGGGCTTACAGTCCAGTAACCCAATGCAATCCGATGTCACCAAGACAAATCTGTACGCTTCATCAGCAACGTCACCGGACGTATAGACCATAAGACTCACCCTCTGCAGGCTTCTTCCCTCGTCTTGCTTGGTTGATGATGCTCGAGTTATGCTTTTCGAGCATGTCGACGTAGGGCTTGAGCGACGTCTTCTCGTAGTCTATCACATAAATCTCAGCGTCACGCACATTCCGATTCAAACAACCCCACTCACCATGCTCCCTCTCCTCCCCCGCCTTATCCCCCGCCTTATCCCCCGCCCCAACACCCTCCCCCGCGCTCGCCTTATCCAACTCCCGTAGCAACTGCTGCACCGTCGGCACCCCCATCGGGTCGAAACTATCAATCTCCGCCGGGTTCACCGGCACACAGACGCGCCCTGTCTTCGGGTGGATGCAGAAGGGGGCCTTGAGGAGATGGTTGCGGTGCTTGGAGACCTCGGTGTCGAGGCGGGGGTAGGTGTATTGGAGGACGATGTCCTCGAGGGCGTTGGTCATGATTGTCTGGGGAGGGGGTTAGTGGTTGGTGAGGGGCCAAGGAGTTGGTACACGAGGATGCAGGCCTGAACGAGTCAGCAAGGGGAGACAATACGCACCCGTTCCCTCGAGTTCCGCTCGTATTTCTTCATCTCTTTCCTGATATCTTCCCACTTATCGACGGACGACCGATGCGGGTCGTCTTGCCATCGTTCGGTGAGGGTGGCGACGATGCTGCCGTCGGGGATGAGCTTGAGCAGAGTCTCGTATCCCTCCTCGGAGGCGAAGCAATCCTGGTCCTCCAGGATGAGTTCGGCAAAGATGGTCTTCAGTTCTTCGATGGCGTCTCTGTACGACGCGTCAGGTACTTATAAGAATGGTCGCGACAAACATATCTCACCTTATACATGCAGGCACCGGCCTATTGCCAATACGGACATTAATCTTCTTTCCCTCCCCCTTATTGCTCGGCGGCACCACCGTCAACCAATTCACTATCGCTCTCCGCTGGTCGTCCGTGAGCTCCATCGCCTCCTGGTCCGAGATCCACAAATGGATACCACGGCGACCGGAGTACACCCACAGCAGGTGCTCGTAGCCGTACTGGTCCCGGATCGCCGCATCGATGACCTTGACGGCAGCGGTGATGAAGCCCCAGCACCGTCTGCAGATATCCGCGCCAGAGCAGCAGGTGCGGACGGGGTCGTAGTCGGTCATATCAATATCGAAGACGAGCTCGCGCTTTTGGGGGGTGAAGTTTCCCGGACGGAGGAGTTTGCGGTCGCGGGGCTGGGGGAAAAGGTGAGTGAATGTGGATGGCGATCTGGCTAAGGACGTACCTTCGCCGAATACGTTGGTCCGATCTCAAAACGCGTCGGATTCATGGCTAGCACTTGCTTCTTCATGTCATCCGCGTTGTTGAAGGACTGGTAGCGAAGGTACGCGTCGTTCGAGAGCGTAAACGCGAACTCGCGCTGAGTGAAGAGGGGTGTCGGGACGTGATCCTGGTTGAGCCAGTTGAAGATGGCTTTGAAGGGGTATAGCCGTTTGTAGAATGTGCGCATAATCTCTTGCGAGAGTTCCTCGACATCTGGGACGGCCATGGAGGGCAGCAAGTGCAGGACAAGATGGAAGCTGAGAGCAAGACGCGTCGTGATCGTGATTTGCGGACGCGAGGCGCGCTTGTCACGATCACGAGACTTAGTTACGCGGCGCAGCCGGACCGGTGACATGTTGAACTTTCCTTGCTCCTTCCCGTCATGTCGCATCAACGGAGCAGTTGTGTCTCAGCCAGAGTGGGTCCTGTGCTCCCTGCTCAGCGCCCATGGACTAGAGGCCCAACTATAATCAGGATTACAGCTCGTGCCGACCACCGTGGTCCTAATTCTCATTGCGTAGCCCACCTTGAACTCGTACGGCTGCGATCAGCAGCAACTTGAACGTATCGAAACACCCGCCTGCACGGCCATGCTCCCCGAAAGGCTTGCGGTCGGCAGCCATCTTCCTCCGTGCCTCAAACTGGAGCGACGCCTAAATTGCTATTGCCCCAATGTTTCGACTATTCTCGGAAGTCCACATCCGTCACAAGGACAGCGCGCGTATACGGCTCAAACCCAGTGCAATAGACAACTATTCTAAGGCAGAAAAGTCTACAACGTCACTCGAGTAACCACCCTCCCTCAACTTGTGCTGGTGTCTGCCTTCGAAGACCTGCCTTGTACGAGAAGCAAAGCAGATCATGGCCTGCTATGGCCCACGAAGGAATCGCGGGAATATCGCTCAGAAAGACCGTCTCTCGAGCGCTCCTTTTACGCTTTTTGCTACTGCTCGGCACCCGACTCCGTAGGACTATGCGACGTCATAAACGCTGGCCCCTCCGCGGGACATTTCCTCTGCAGTCATGGACCCCACATTCCTCGACTCCCTGAAGCAAAAGCCCATTATGATTGTGGTGCTGCTGTCGTCTGATGGGTACTCCCCCACCGCCTCGTTTACGACGCTAAGTCATACCAGTTAGAACATCGGGCCTTCGAGCAGGTATAAAAGCTGGACCTAGACGTCTTTTCCTCATCCTCTCAGGCATCTTTCTTCTGAGGTAAATACGACTTCTCCGACTTTTTTCTCACCCACTCATCGTCGTACAGCTCGACATCCGCATTTCTTAAATCCTCTGCTACTTACTCGCCTTACAAGCCGATAGGTCAGCTCGCGGCCTCTTCACCCCTAGTACACAACCGCTCACATCATTCCCAGCCATGTTCGCCACCAAGCTCTTCCTCGCCGTCGCGCTCGCCGCTACCGCCGCCCTCGCCGACGACTACGTCAAGTGCGAGACCACCGACGGCAGCCCCAACCTCAAGGGCTGCCAGGACCTCTCCACCGGCTTCCAGCAGGGCGCCGACCCCGACTGCGCGCAGCCCTACGGCTCCGGCTGCCGCACGACCGCGTCGAACAACGAGGGCTGCGCGTTCGTGCTCTGCATGCAGGACGGCACGGAGCCGCAGTGCTCGGACCCGGCGAGCGCGGGCAAGTTTACGCAGCAGCTGATCGACCAGTGCGGGAAGGACGGGAAGGTTGGTGGGTACTATCACCAGGATTTGGGTGATGGGCACTACCTGAACTACGAGTTCACGAACCCGTAAATGCCCAAAGGAGGGAGAATACGATACGATAAGCAATGCATGGGACCGTATTCAGAACGAATGATTCGTACCACAATGAACTACGCAAATTCCACTTCTGTGTGCTCCATCTCGCGACGTGTTTGAACTGCAAGATGGGGTTCAGACTTCGATAGCCTCTCTCAGGACTGCAAGAATTGAACTACTAATTATAACAGTAAGCAACGAAGCGTTCTGCTACTCTGAAAGTCTTATGAAGGCTGGAAGTGCGCTACGGTAACAAAATTTGCAATATTCTGTCACGTGTCAAGTTGAACTTCGGTCCCGACGAATCGGCATTTGCCGGAGCAGGAAAACGTTCATAAATCCCGACGAACTCAGACATTCGCCAGTCGTCCTCAACAACGCACACGCCCTTCACCGACATGCAAGCCTTCCGGTGGAGACAACACCTGCGTTCCAGTCGATAAGGACTAGGTACGTCGTCGTAAGTACGTAGAGTTCTAAAGCGTAGCAATGCAGATAACATGTGTGCAGTTGGATGCAGGGGGGTATGCAGTTGGATGCAGATATGCGTATACAAGATGCGATGCGAGCAGTTGATGCTAAGAATACAGTGGGTTGCGGTGGCAGTGGCGTAACAGCAGACGAGGTGGCGGGGTAGCAGACGAGAGTCGAGAGCAATGAGAGTCAGTATGGGAAGGAGGGTAGGGTAAGGGAGGGTAGACGGGGGCGTTTGGGGAGATGGGAGGGTAGGCGGGAGGTAGATGGTGGAGAAACATCGAGTAGATGGGTGCTAAATTAGGTAGGGTGAGGATGAGGGTGAAGGGAAAGCAACGGGAGAGTTAACGGGGGTTGAACCCGAACTGCCACGCAATAAGTATAATACAAGAGTCGAGGTCAAAGTACTAGGAGATGAGTAGGGTGGGGATGAGGGTTGCACGACCGCTCATGATGGTTCTGAGCCCGATCATGGCAGTATGGCGAGCCCTCGAACACGCGGTTCGGCGAACGCTCTAGTGCGCAGAGCCGTTGACGCCGTTGGCCTTTGCCTTCGCGGCGTACTCCTCGCCGGCCTTGAAGAACGGCTGGAAGATGGCGTCGCGGTCCTGGAAGTCGTTGTGCACGACGTTCACCAGGTACCAGGTGTCCATGATCTCGGAGATGAGCTTGTATGAGGGCGAGTCGGGGCCGTAGACCTTCGCCCATTGCGAGCCGAGCTCGTAGGCTTCGTCCTGTAGAACGATGTCAGCCTCAGGTCGACACCATGTTTCGGTACAAGGCGATGGCATCGAGACACGCACCTTCCACGCCATAAAGCTCACGGCCTCGACGATGGTAGGCTGGACGATCTCCTTCCCAGGGAACACGCCCCAGGTGACGGCATTCGGCCCATCCGAGCGCGTATTAGTGCGCAAGTCGCCGTTCTTGTTGATCACGTAGTACGTGATGTTGCTGTCTTGCTCGATGTACGTGAGGAGTAGGGACAGGAGCGTCGGGCTGACGAAGAACTCGAGGTAGGCCTGAGGGGCGTTGTGTCAGCGCCGACTTCCAACACCCGATTCACCACGGACTGGGTCCATGGTGGGTCAAGATGGCACAACGAACCTTCTGGTAGACATAACCATTGCTGGGGCCCCAGCCGAAGACACGGTCGTCGCTGCGCGCGCCATTAACGGCGGGCTGCGAGTTGATGGTGAGGAACCCGAGCTCGTTCATGCGCGCGAGCTGCTCGGAGATGGTCGTCGTCTCCGCGCTAAGCTCCTGCTCCGACCACGGCAAAGCCTTGACCTCGCCCCGACACCGCTTCGCGAAGAGCTTGCAGATGTCTTCGACCGTCTGCGGCTCGCCCCACAACCGGTGCGCGTCTTCCATCTGTGTGGGTCTCGTGAGCAAGGGTAGAGGCGCATGATGAGTGGATATACTCACGCTCTGGTGCAACGACACACCGTAGCCGTCGAGTTCACCGTAAGCAGGACTGCGCGAGTCACCGAACCGACCGTTGGGGTACTCGTCCCAGTTCTCGGTACGTGAGATGTAAGACTTCGTGCGGTTGGCCCAGAAGATGGGGCGGATGCTCTCTTGACGGCGGCTGGGGGTGAGGCACTGAGAGGACGGTTAGCAAGAATCATGTAAGGGAGAGTACACGACGTACTTGTCTCCAGGGCAAGGGCTTGATGGTCTCGACTCTCGGGACGAGCTGCAACTCCTCCAGGAGCATGCGCGTCGCCTTCTCCAAGTTCATGGTGTAGAAGTGGAGTCCGCGGATGCCGATGTCCTCAGAGAGGATCCGCCTGCACATCTCAGCGACGAGCTTCGTACCAGTGGCGCGGACCTTTTCATCGTCGTTCTTCACAGGCTCTAATGCATCCATGAAGTGCTGGGGAATGATCGTCTTCGCAAGGCTTGTGGCGCGCAAGAAGCCGTTCCATGTTTGGATGGGAGCGATACCAGGGACAATAGGGATAGTGATGCCGGCTGCGCGAACCTCGCGAACCCAGTCGATGAAGATCTGCACGTCGTAGAACATCTGGGTGAAGATGAAGTTGACGCCGGCATCAATCTTCTCCTTGAGCCACTTCATCTCCTGGTCGCGCTCCTCCCTCGGTAGCGTCATGTGCTGGGGGAAGCCAGGGACGGCGATGTCGAAGTAGTCGCCGTACTCGCGGCGGATGTGGCGCACGAGGTCGATGCCGTGGACGAAGCCTCCCTCGGTTGCCTCCCACTCGTCCTTACCGGCTGGTGGGTCCCCTCGCAGGGCCAAGATGTTGCGGCAGCCGTGCGCTTTCGCATCCTGTTGTCTGCTTAGCCGCATTCGGCAGGAACAATACGAGGCGACTCACCTTGAGCGCGATGTCCACCTTCTCCTTCGGCATGTTCGTGCACGTCAGGTGCATGCATGTCTCAATGCCGATGAGGCCCTGGCACGTCTTGACCATCTCCGACGTAAGATCGGACGTCCTTCCCCCCGCATTCCTTCGCGCCGCAGTCAGCACGCGCTCACCTGCGCAAGGGTTTTGCAACGCACCATGTTATATCTATGAATTCCGGACCCAGCCCGCGCATGCGCTCTATCCGATCCAGCAAGTTTTGCAGTCCCTGCGAAGACATGAGGTTCAATCGCGGTAAGCATGCGTGCGGCGTGCTGCGCTGACCTGAGCAGTCCGGGGAGGGAAGTACTCGAAGGACCACCAGACTTTGTCGTCCTTGGCCGACTGCTGGATCTTTTGGCTGATTTTCATGATGAACCCAAGGGAAACAGGGAAGGAAGTGGTGGGGGAGGAGAACAAGGTGCGCGCAGCCCAGAATAGCACGATCTCATACCCCGGCAGTCACCGCGCCGATCTCGGACTTCCCCGTCCGAAGTCGAACAATGCGCACGTGGCACGCTTCAGTGCACAATGTGAGGGCCGTGGACCTAGGAGGCTGCCGACGAGAAAGGGTTCACCGATAATCTGGACCTCTGGGAGATACAGCAATGTATTGAGAGGCAGAAAAGCAGATAATGGCAAGTTTTGGACAGAGGACTGCACGGTGTCACGTGAGCATCATCCAGCCGTGCACTCTTAAGTCTTCAAGCTTCAGAACGGTCAAGCTGCAGTCCAATACGTTGTTGGAGGCATGGAATATGATACAGACAAGGATCGGATTATGAAAAATTATGTTCACGCAGTAGATACCCCCTCTGCGGGGCGATCGACCTTCACAAGATACGCCAAGCTGCCATACGCATGCTCCAAATCATACTGGTTGCCATAGATCACTGAACAGTTGTTCAGCAGGGCGAACATCGCGTAAAAGCAGATGGTGCACATACTGTAAGTTTCTTTGACGCTATTGAGCGCGCTGACCTCGGTCACCCACAAGGCCTCCGTCGAAGGATAGGTTGGTCTCGACAATATATCCTCGATACTCAAACCACGCAGATCCATCCTGAGTGGGCCAGTGCCCATGTGCCGTATACGCTCGCCCCTCTCATCATCGATGAGGGCTTCAGCGAAGCCGCATTGGTCCGCATATTCAATGTTCGGGAAATGATCGACCGCGATGCGAGCGTAGAGAGAACGGGTGCGCTGCTCCGTCCGAGAGGGTTCGGACTTGCGCCTATCATCATCATCATTTTCACCGCCCGGAATCCCGCCGCCATGATAGTACGGCAAAATCGTGGCCCTGTATTGCCTGTCCTCCTCATACAGGAGCATCAACTTGCCCACGAGTCCGAGCGACTGGCAAACGCGCACGACCATGGCGTCCCCACCCTTTAGATGCGGCAGCAAGTCCTGAAGATTGGCTTTCTTGTCGCGCTGAAGCGGAAACATAAAGCGCAGGCCGAATGCCAAGTAGCCGCCGTTCGGCAGCAGCTTCGAGTCCTGCACAAATGCCTGCAATGCCCCACGAAGCCGCGCGTCCTCATCCTCGACGCTGCGTGGAAAGGCAGGCAATGCGTCGCATCGAGCGCCACCACTAGGTAGGCCGTCAAAGTAGAGGTTGTAGGTCAAGGTGATGCGGTGTCCGGAGGTGACGGGAAGGACCTCATGCTCGATGTCGCCGAAAAATGCGACATAGGCAATCTTTGTGGAAGACCCGGTGAGCTCGGCCGCGTAGTCGAAAGTCCACTCCCTCCCATTCTCGCGGAGGACGAGCGCGCCGCCCTCGTGGGGCGTGGGGAAAATGATGACAAGCGAGCCAAACATGCGCTCGCTGCGTGGTGTGTCCTTGTGCGGCTTGAAGAACGAGCCTTGCTCTGTAAGGGAGAAATGAGTATCGGCACGCGGGAGGGATGAAGACAGTGCACCGTATACGTTGAGCCTATACACTTCATGCGCAATCTGCTTCGTGCTCTCCGCGCCCTCTTGCAAGAGCTGATCGCGGATCGTGTCGATCAAGCCATAGCCCGCGGGCTTAAGCAGGGAGGCGAACATGGTGTTGTCGAGCGTGACGGCCTTACGGTACGTCTCGTCCAGGACGTCTTCTTGGTTTAGGCCGAAAGTAGCGGGCTGACATGTTGCGACCAGTGAAGCCAGTTTCTCATCGGTCGCTTGGCCAAGGTTCATGCAGCTGAAGACGAAACGTTTGAGTGGAGAGGCAGGGCAAGAGGACATGGCTACGCACTCGTGGTTCACCACATCCCCAAAGTAAAGCTTGAGGTCGACGTCGGGGACATCAAGCGTGCCGCTGACGAAGGGAGGCCGCTTGGATATGGCATCCCGAACGGCAAGCAACTTCGCGTCGAAGTCCTGGGACATACTGTCGGAGCTTAGTAGAAGTGCTGAAGGTCGTCGAAGGGAGAGGGAGGATGGAAAAGACCGCCGTCGCCGTGCCCTTATAACGCGCCCTACCCAGGCAAGTCACCGGTGGGCATGAGGATCCGGTACCGAGCCTTGCCCCTCTAGACGTAAACACCCCTCAAGCTAATCGCCTGGGAGGCGTGAGGCCTTCGGTGCCGAACCGCTACGTCGATAAAGGATGCGGATCGGTTATCCCGACAACACCTTGACAGTCAAAACGGAGCGGTTAATGCCTACGGACACAAAGTAAATACACACATAATAAAGAATATCTTACAGTACATGATCTCAAGCAAAGTCCGCGAAGAAGAAATCCTGATCTCGCGGCGGCTGCCCTGCTGACAGTCCGCTGGGTATATCCACCATCTCGCCCGACAGATCTGCAAGGACATGCATCAGCAGCGGATCCCAGCACATACCACATACGAACAAACAACTCACTCAACAACTGAATCTTCAGCCCAATATCCGTCAACGCGTCCACAAAGCCTGCCGTCTCCTGCGACGCCACATGCCCGGCGTCTGGGCGCACCATGTTCAGCCCATCCGTCCAGTCTGCCCACCGACTTGCATCAGGCGCGATTTGGTCTGCTAGCGAGCCCGCGTGTGCGTTGAGCAAGGAGAACGAGAGTGGAGATGCTTCGCCGGGCGCAGGTCCGTCGTGGAGGTGCGCGGGTGGCGCGCAGGTCCCGGTTGCGACTTCGCTGATGGCGGATATGTCAATGCGCTCCGGCAGATCCTCAAGTCCGGCGCGGACAGGGAACTTGACGGCACTGTCGACGTAGTGAAGGTATCGGAGGCCGTTGTCCTTGTACAAGTGTCAACAGACTGTCATAGAGCACCTAATAGTGTACTTACAATCCGCATGAAGCGCCATGGCCGTGCAGGTCTTCGCGATGACTCTTTTGAGCCTGACGAACCGACAGGAACCCCATTCATGAACCAAGCGCCCTGCAATAAGCACTGTATTCGCTGCTGGCGGACGAACTCGAAGGACTCCTTGTAAAGTTTCTTCTTCAGATTCCTGCACACCGTGATCAGTGATCCATGTTCTCCCCACAGACTCAGACACAGCATACCTGACCGGAACCTTGCTAAGCAAGTCATCCTCAAGCTCGAGCTCCTTCATCTGCCTATCCCGCACGGCACGATACTCCGAGTCAAGGAAGTCCCGCTCAACCTCGTTCCACGAGCGCGTGTTCTCGTCTCGCAACGCGACCTTGATCCTGGGGTAAATTGTCAGCCCCAAGCCAGGGTCTCTGTTGGTGACGATGGCAGGGCCCAGGGCGACGTGGAACGGACCCTTGTAGCGGAAATAAACGCCTCACGGCAGCGACAAGGGTCCCGCAGCGTCAACGAGCACGCCCACAACGACCAGGACCGCGACCAAACCACAGCGACGACGAATGGCCTCGACGCCGGCGTAACGAAGGGGAATGACACTCACTGGCTGCGCACCAAGGCAACAATCCGGTTGAAGTCGTCCCGAGAGGCGTTGCTATCCGTCGCCGCGCCACTCTCCGTCCACATGCGAATGAAGAAGTGCGTCGCGAGCGCGTGTACGCGGGCAAAGTCGAGGAAGAAAGGCTGGAAGGCGGTTGAGGTGGAGTCTGCGGATTATATGAGAGCGTTAGTCAGGTGTTATAAGGTATAGGGTCGAAAAGAGAGTGGTTAGCAGACGAAAATGAGGGCAAGAGGAAGGACGAAGGAGAGGCCGGAGCGCGCCAACCTCTCCGAGCGCAACAGCATCGGAACACAGCGCGCGCCACTTCGGCCTCGGCTGAAACGGCAAAAGGAGGTTCTCACTGACATCCGGGTGCGAAGATGGCCCAGTGTTCCGATAGCAGCTCGACGACTTCGTTGGACGCCCGCGCGATGGGACAGCGGCGCTCTTGAGGGCGGCTGAGTTGCTCGTAGACGAGCTTGGAGGTAGTCAGTACAAGGTTGTCGACGTTGTGAAGTGTTCGAAGCCGCACCTTGGAGAACTCCGGATTGCTCTGGACGAAGCTACGCTGTAGAAACGTTAGCGCCAGATTCAAATATCTCCACTTCGCCAAGTCAACTCACCAAACACTCCAAGCCCAGCACGCCCACATCATGGAAGCCCGCGGTCACATCCTCGCTCTCAAAGCCCAACTTCCGCCACTTCAGCGTCTGCCCCAGCTCGTCCTTCTCTTCCTCGAGCTTGCTGTTCAGCCAGATGAACTTGAGCGCTGCCGCGTGCCCGGGCTCCACGCCCGGCTCGACCATAGTCATCTTCTTGCGGTTCGTGATGCGGATGATGTTGGCCTGGAAGTCGAGGATGCTGGAAGAGAGGTCCTCCATGGTGTGCGAAGCCATGAGACGCTGAAGAGGTATGTTAGATGAGGCGGAGAGGCAAGGGAGGGAAGTGAGTACGCACGACGACGGCCTTGCGTATGTTCAGCTTCTCGAGCTCAGTGACGAACTCTTCCCAACGATCTTCCTTGGCATGCGCAAGCAGGGAGTTGATCAACATCATGCTGTTGTCAAGTAAGATACACGAGCGAAAGCGTACACTGCACTGCTCACCTATGCAGCGCCATCGCCGTGTCCGCACTCCCCAATCTGCTGATCACGGTCTCCAACAATCCTCGTTGCTTTCGCATCTGCTCGAACACGATCGTGAACCCATAGCGGTCGACCGACCCGGGCGGTATCACGACCGGACTACTGGTCGAGCCCGCCGACGTGGTATTCGCCGGATCCGCCTCAACGAACTTCTTCAGGATCGCCGTGGCGGGGCGACAGACGTTGATAAGGGACTGCGGGGAGGAGAGGATCTGGACGACTTTGTAGATGAAGTGCTCGTCGAGGGTGTCCCAACCGTAGTCGAGTTCCATGAGGTTTTGCATGGCGGTAAGGGCGTACTGCGTCTCGAAGTCAGTGGGAAAAGTACGGAGGAAGGGCATAGATGCGCACTGCGAGGGTGTTGCCGTGCGTAGCGTATATGGTCTCGACGAGGTACATGACGCCTCCGGAGTTGATAAACTCGTGCGCGAAGTCTTCCTCCTGGATAAGATTGCGTTGAGATTGACTCGCATATGAAGCACGCCACGCACCTTGATATGCTTCTGGAGTGAGAAGAGGGAGAACTTGAGGTTCTTATCATCGCGCTCGCTCAGCTTGTGTGCTATATCCCTCGCCTCCCGCTTCGGCGACTTGACGAGTCTGATAGTGACCTCCCCATCAGCTCGTAGTTCAAATTGAACAGCAAGCACACGCACTTGAGGTTCGCCTTCCCCTTGATCATCTTCCGCATGTTATCATTCGTCACCAGCTCGTCCATATCGCTCCTCAGCGCGAAGTTGGTGGGGGGCTCATCGAGCTTGAGGTTCAGGACCAGCTGCTTCACCACGTCCGCCACGGTCAACGTCGGGTCAATTCGCGCGCGCACTTGGTGTCCCTCGGGCGTGAGCACCGTGTTGGTGGGGACAAGGGTCTTCTGTGGCGCCTTGGCTGGTGCAGACGAGCCTGAGGGGATAGCGGAGGTCTCGCCAGCGGACATGATAGCAGGTGTAGTCTCTGCATTACGATGTGAGCTAGGGGATTGATGTCGTCCACTCTACGTGGCGATATGCAAGGGGACGAGTACAAGCGACGAGATGTGTAGGCATAGGTGCATCTGGTTCGGCAGGGCAGCACTGAGAGACGCGTTCACCGGTCAAGGTGACAGCGGATGTACGGGGAATTGAAGGGCAATGTGGACAAGTCACGCTGAGGGGGTGCTTTCCTCAGCCCACACTGTTGTGCGTGTTCATGTATATCGTTCGGGATCGAGGGCGCGACTGGAGACGTAGGGGAACACGTACAGGCTCGGATCTTCGCGTCCTTGGGTTTCGAAGCCGTTGACAGGAGTCAGATGAGAGTCAAGAAGGGCGCAATGTTTGTTGGCGGGGTCGAAGGGAGGAAGGTACAGGGTGGGGAGGATGGGGTATATGGTGGTTTGCTGGCGAGATGACGGTAGGACGCAAGATGAAGCCGCCGCGCACGTGGGAATACATGTGATCGCATCTTGCCTCCCTCCATGATCAGCCATTCACCGACGTTGGCCCGCATGAGGCAGATGAATCCATTGATGATACCAGTTCATTCCCCTTCGCCGGGCGCTGATACACTGCATCCATCGAATCTCTGCCTAGAAAATCCTTTCCTTCGCTGAAAGTAAATTATAGAAATATTCAGCTCCGGCTGGAGACCACTACATTGACCTCCTCTGCAGCATGAGAGGGAGAAAATGGAAACATTTACCGTCATTTTCCCTTCATTCTGTCTGGGGCAGGCCGCATAGTGAGTATCTTACTTCCCTCACCTCTGCGCGACCGATACAAAATTGAACAGAAATTCTGCGCAGGTTCCAGGAATCGTCGGGATCGCGCCGAACGCGCGCGATGCGCGAAGATAGGCGAGTGATGCGAGGCGTGCATCTACGAGCAGACAAGCAGACAATAGAGGCGGATGATCCCGGCACGGCGGACGTTCTCGGCGGCCTCGAAGACGGTCTTCCAGTTGTCTGCAGACCCCTCCCCGTGCTGCTTCGTGGCGAGCCCCACTCGCGCAAGCGACGCACGCTAAACCGCCAGAAGGGTCAGAACTGGTCATAAGCAGGCAACAGGATTGGGCTGTCGCGTGCCGCCCGGGTTGAATTCTTGTCTGCACCCCCCCTGGGCGGCTATGTGGCTCGTGGCCTCCTCCCGTCTACCTAGATGCACGAACGGCGTCTCCGACGCCGTCCTCCGTGGTCGGTGAACATCGCGTAGCCTACCGACTCGCCGCCGCACATCGATGTATGTTCTCTGTTTTTTTTTTTCTGCGGCAGCAGCCTCCTCGTCCTCCCTCCCTGACCGTCGATTATTTATGTCTTCTCGGTGTTGGCTGCCTTCTTCTCGGACAACGCCCACGCCTCAGCCGCGAACTTTGTCGGAGAAGACTGCTTGGGCAGACAACCGCCTGCCTTTAAATGACCTTTGCAAACACTCAAATGTGCTCACCACAACCCACCGTCACCGCCGCTCAGCTCAGTCGACATTGACACCCAGGAGACATGGAATACAGCGCGGACCAACACGAGGACTGTAAGACAAGTATCACCGTCCTATACCTCGCGTTGACTAACGTTCGTTTTCGTAGACATCTTTTGGCACGGCGTTGACCCTTCCTGGTTCCCTGCTGACCCTGCTGCCTCGACCTACGATGAGGCCCTCCTCGGCGAGCAACAACTTACTCCCAAACAACACCTCGCTCAGCCTTTCGACCCTCCAATGGATCCCTTCCCCGTGGATTACTCCTCTACGCTCACTCCCGTCCCGATGGACGTGGCTCCGGACCTAGGCTTCCCTTCGGCCACCCGTACGTCCTTTGCGCCCGATTCTGCTCGCGGCTGACCTGATCAACAGCAACCGAAGGCCCTGCTGTTGAACACGCGGACCCCGAGCATGCTCACGGTGTCGGCTGGAACGTGGAAGGCGGTACGTTGCCTGCTATTTGCGTCAGCCCGTGCTCATCGGCGGCACAGAGCGGCTGGCCAATGACATAAAGTGCGAGCACGGCCTTGGGCTCTACTTCGAGGAACCTCTGATCGAGGATCTCGACGTCGACATGCTTGACTTTGAACATGCGCCTGCCGCGACGGCTGCTGCTGTTGCGGCTACGGCGGAGCAGGTAAAGACTAGCTCAAACGATGACATGGGAGCCTCCCTGCCCAAGTCGTCAGCCACCCACCGCGATACCGTATCAACGCAGGACAGGCAGAGGGCCAACGCGGCGCGGCGCGCGAACCCATCTGGCAACACCATCCCTTGCCAGTGGGACGGTTGCAGGTCTACGTTCACCCGGGAGCATAACCGTGCCGGTAAGGATTTGCGCACCTACTGAGCAAGTAATCGAGGACGACACGCTTACAATCCCGTCGCGCAGAGCACATGAAGTTGCACTATAATCGACTGGAGTATTGGTGCGACGTTGGCGCTTGCAAGCGGCGCTTTAACACGGCGGGACTCTTGAGGAGCCATAAGCTCCGAATCCACGGGATTCGTCCTCCCCAGAGGGCAAGTTCAATTTAAGGTAGGCCTCGATGTTCGTCACCTCGCTTCACCTGATGCTTTTCGAGTAGATTTCACATCCTATACGCGTACCTCCATCATGGTGTCATGGACCTGTCCTTGTGCATTGGCGACAGCGTACTCTTTGTGTATCGTGCGCCTGTACTCACATCTCATGAGTCTTCTTCTTCTTCTTCTTCTTCTTCTTCTTCTTCTTCTTCTTCTTCTTCTTCTTCTTCTGATATTCAACTGGACAAATCGTAGCTATACACGAGTTTAGAACCTGACGCACTACTCTATCTATTTCCCACTGTTCTCTCTCGACGGGCTTGTATTCTCCATTGTAATCTATCGGCCATGTGTATGCAAATTTACTATCTCATCGGACGACGTGACTTGAGGAGACAAAAGCGATAGATAGAGGATGGAATGTGTGCAACATTCTGCCCGGATATCCCCTAGGGTATGCAGCGGTCTATGATCTGCAGATCATGGTTAGGAGATGTGCATCGTAAGGAGGCCTGGTGATCTTTCTGGTTGAGACGACACGGCGGCGTCGGCCAGGGTGGGCGATAGCAAGCCGCAAGGGGATGGCCAAAAATGCACGTGGCCGTGAATACGAGTGTGACTCATCAGCAAACCCAGGTTGACTTTCGCCGCCATCACGGACTACAGCCGTCGACTCTGCAGAGCCTCCGCGCTCTATATCAGAGCGGACAGGCTCTGCTTCTGTGTAGGGTCTCACAAACCGCTCCCCTTCACGTCAAAATTCCCGCCTCACGCTACTTGGTTGTATGCGAAGAGACGACAAGCCGTGCCGACTTTGCGCTGCCTCCATCGGATGACGTGCGGACAACATATGAGGCAGATGTGTGGCTCTCAAGCCATGGATGCAGCATAAACGAGGCTGCGTTACTCTCGTCGCGAGCCGCCGGGGACATGATGGTCTCGGCACCCTGTGCGCACCGAACAAACGACTGCTGAGCCTCTTCGTGTCTGCCTGCCCGCAACCGTTGCTTGCTCTTGTCGTTTACTTCTCGGATTTTGTCAATTACTGCTGTACTGCTCGTCTGCTTGCCGCTAGTCGGCAAGGATGACGCGTTGGGTCATTTGCTGGCGTTGGCCGCAGCCGACGCGGTTCATTTTCGATCTCTAAATCCCGTGGCTGGAGTTCGGTATGCGCATCCGCGCTCTCTCCCGTCGCCATTCTTTTGAGCCTTACCAGGACGTGGAAAAGGGCTCCTCCTATATGGTAAGTGCGTGACTTAATTCCCTCCTCATTCTTCGCAAGTTGACCGCTCATTCGACCGCCAAACATTCTCATCTTGTCAGTTGACATCTTGCCCGTGGCCTGCAACGCTCTGCGTACAAACATACAGAGAATGTCGGAGAGAGGGTTATATAACCCTCGCAAGCCCCCACTCTAATGGCCAGAACAAGCGACTATGCAGAACTCTTCAGACTACCAATCCACATCCAACGAACCTGAAGTACTCGGTGCGTACTGTGCTTTCCCCATGATCTTATAACTTACCGCCCGCGTGACGATAGAGCTCTCCGCGGACGAGCTCGAGCTCCTTCTCGATATTCTAGGGCCAGATCTGGCGCTCGGACTTCTAGAGATACCGTCAAGTTCTCCAGAGGTGACTTCATCGGGCCATGTATTGACGCCCGAGGAATGGGACGCCTGCTACTCTGCTATCATGCTCGCGACGGCGGCTGATGCGAGCGAAGGTCCTTCGGCTGCAAACCCCAACTCCGAGTCGGAGGCGACGACTCCATCGTCTGAGGCACTGACGCCCAGTCCGGAAGGCCCGCCGATGTTGCCTCCCCGCGTCGTGTCGACGACGCTCCGACAAAAGGCGGCGGCTGCCCGACGAAAGGACACTAAAGCCTCCGTTATTCCCTGTCCTTTGACGGGGTGCACGTCCACCTTTACCAGGCAGGGCAATTTGAAGGGTGCGTAAATCTCTACACAGTTGCAGGCTATCGTCCGACGACCCGCTACAGTGCACTTGATGTCGCACGAGAACAAGCTGAAATTTGTGTGCGATGTGCCCTCTTGCGGGAAGCGCTTCAACCACCGCGGGCTCCTGAGAAGCCACTGCGCGAACGCCCATAAGGAGAAGGCTTCGGGTCTTGAGTCGTAACCATTTATTCTACTTATGAATCGGTCTTTGTAGTACGTATCTCGGACTCTGTTGTGCTATATATTGAAAGTTTTCTTGTCGACTTCCTGGACAGATACTTTCTCGAACACACGTCCTGGAGGGAAATCTCCTGAGAACGGCGGTGACAAGTACAGGAGCACGGGCGTCATCTCCGGCTACACGTCCGCCACAACGACGAGAGATCGTCTTACTCAGCAGCAGTCTTCTGTTGAGCGCGAGTCCCACGAATGTCAACGGTGGATATCATCAAGGGACGGGGAGCTATCAGATGGGCCGCCTTCGACGTCTTCCCTCGTGTCGTCAGTGGCACTCGATCTTCCCTTCCGCTTTCATGTCTACGCCAGAGATCCTGCGGAGGTCACCACCGGAAGCGCCTCTCACACTTTCGTATCCGTATAGCCGGTCACTGCAGCCTTACCGTTTGCTACCCCCACCGCCCACAAATTTTCGGACGGTTCATCACCGTGACCGGATGCAACAGCGCAGGCAAGACCAGCTGCTCTGCGTTACCTTAACCAAAATATACACCTCATCTAACTCGCGGCACGATATCCCTAGACCACAGTAATCGTTCTACGGGAGCGTTACCGCTTGGGGCCACCGCCAGCCACTGCCTCCCGCGATGGTCTAGCATGCATACCTGGCATTGTCGTCAGCGGGTTTCGACACATGGTGACTGTAAGGTTCGTCGCCTTCTTCAGCGCGCATTGAGTTTTTCGTCTACGCTGAATGACAGGTAACACGGACTTAGATTCTGAGATTGCCGCAACAAGCACTTCAACATTGATCGGCACTTGGACCGGCAGGCTACTGCCTTTGTCACGTGATTATTCCCCTTTCGCTGGCCATATTCTACTCTACCTCACCGCGACTTGTAAGTCTGCCAACGGGCCTATTAGAGGTGATCTCACTGCATCAAAGGATTCAAGCAGGAGGTACATGATTATGCGCGTTGTAAGCCGCACGTACCACAATCGGCGGATCAGACGGTGCCACCCGAATACGCATTTTGCGTTACTGAGCAGATAACTAGTAACGATGTGCAGCAGTCGAGGGCGGGGGGAGGGGCGGTAAGTTACTAGGATCAGCAGATCATTGGGTCTAGATGGTATCATGGTATGTCTCTGCTGTAGCATGAGCGGGGCCTCGAGCAAGTGACATACCCAGGGGAAATTCGTATCTTCGGCAATCCCGGGCTCGCCACAAGTCGAGTGTCCTGTCCTGGACCGGTTGTCGACGTCTTACAAAGCGGAATGCCTTCACTCCGTGTCGTACTGAGCGTTTCACATGCCTGCTCCCGTGAGTACGAGATTATCTTTTCCAATTTACAGCTGAAAAGCTCAGTCAATCGTGATCGCAGGAATAGGATCATCGCCACTGCGGTCAGTCATCGACGACCTCACCACCCATACTGATGTCCAGGAGAGGCCGTTGCCGTCAAGCTGTACTCTTCATCCGCGGTGGAAGACTGATATTCACCAGCCGCATACCAGCATTCGAACATCGAATGTTCCTTGTGAGTCAAGTGAAATCTGGCCTCCGGAGTTGATCTGCTTCGGGCCGAAGGTGCACGCAGCGCAGCGTGATGACCGACGTTGTCTGCTTCTACCTCCTAATGCGTTCCAGTCCTATCTTCCGCGACACTTGTCTGCTCTCCGAGCAGACAATGCTCGCCGCTGTGTTATTTACAAGTGCTGTGCCAAACCGCCCTTATAAAGGAGCCCAACCAACGATGGGAAGGACCACACCAAACGGTAGCAAGGCTGTGAAAGAGTTCCTCAATAATGGGTGTCGGTGAAGAGACCTGGTGCGTGCCGAGCTCGAGGATGGCTTCAGCCTCTAAAAGTGCCCTCTGCAGGCTCGAATACATGACAGTGCTCGATCGATCCAGCGTCGACTCCACACTCAGCGCCGAGGCCGCCTACTTTGCGCCACGTAGGCGCCTGACTCTCTCCCCCTTCAGCTGTCGACTAACACCCCCTAGTATACGACTGGCCCACCGACCGACTATTCGACCAACTGATCCCCCCCAACCCCTTCGAGTCGACTTGCAAGCCGACGCTGAACTGTGGTACCGTGTCGGATACAACCTTCACAACTGGTAGCTGGGGTACGAGGGAACTGTCTTTTCTTCGGAGTATACGACTGAACGCTCGACAGCAGACCAAAATACCTTCCACAACGCATCGGTGGCGACCACATCCCCTCATACACCTGACATCCTCACTGGAGCCGGTCCGCAGCCCTCTACGTACGCTCCATATCCCCCTGCAACGTCGGCTCCATACCCAGACGTTGCGCTGATAGGTCAGCCCCCGAGCTCGACGTCTCCGTACTTCGGCTTGGATGCGACGTTCGAAACTTTAAGCTCATCATACGTCGCTCCTGACGACGGAAGCGGCCCTCAAGCAAACTTTCGCCGCGAAGTGGGCTCGCAGGCGCAGACGGAGGCGTCCTTCAAGCGCCGGAGAACCCTGGCGCCGTCCAACTCTACCTACGTGTGCGACCGCTGCCTAAAAACATTCACGCGGAAGAAGAACCTCCAAGGTGCGTGTTTATTCAAGTTTCTCGTATACCTCTACTTATGCCCTGAAAGATCACTTCCGTCGCCACGATAATCGAAGGGATTACGCATGCCTGATGTCTGGCTGCTCGTCGCGCTTCAACACTCAGAATGATCGTCAGAGGCACGTCAAGATTGTCCACGCCCAGCGTCAAGTATGAAGGTACGGTGCCTAGGTTGCCACGGCACTGAAGTCATTGCTGACGACCGCCACCAGCGTTTGGCGCTGTCGACGTGTGACTTGAGGCGACGAGTGGCTTTTATGCAACAACGTCGCCATGAACGGCATCATGGCCAGAGGTGCACCCCTTCGATAACCCATTCTCCCGATACAATGAGCCGCCGCTATTATGTACGTATATATTGACAGAATACTACTCGATTGTCTGCTATACGTTTTCTGTCTGACCGACCTCACCTGTTCGAACTTGGGAGCTGAGGCCTGAGGCTCGGTGCCGAGCTGCTATGGTCACGCCGCGGGTCGCGTGACTTGTCCTAGCTCTCGCCCACTTTCACCATCATCGCACTGCGACTTCATTTTCTGATTGCAACAGGATCCATGCGATTCTCGCTCAAACGCTCTCAAAGCGCTTATCGCAAGCCTATCGACTCTAGTGATCAGCGGCACACCGTGACCTGTGCTTTTCCAGACTCGCCAATATTCCGATGCGCTTTACGGCTTCGTCGGTGCCTGTTCAGTCATCGTGCGTTACCGGTACACTTCCCTTTGCGACGAACGTTGACGTATGCTTATCCGTCATCTATAGCAGACAACGCGCGTGACATGATAGAGTTGGGCGCTTACGCGCCTCATGTCGACCGCGCCGTTTGCAATGTGCTGCGATTATCCTCACCCCGGTAATCTCCGTTGTCTTTCGATTGTCTGCAGCATACAAGACAAGGCTTCGAAGCCGGCACTGAATGGGCGGTCTGCGCAGACAACGACGGCAAACGGGATGACTTGTCGGACCCCTCGGACTCTCGTTTCTCTGCGTGATCGTTGACTGCTGGGCGCTCTCGGGCGACGCGAGATGGCACCAGATATAAGGCGTAGTAACCGCCTCTCCAGCAGCCCACCAACTTGAAATGGCAATGAAGATAGAAGCGTCCTCTAGAGGAAGCGAAATGCGTTAGTAGTGACCTGCCTATGAAATCGAACGATCACTCACACCCTGACATAGCTACGATTGCAACCGACGAGAAACTTGCCTTCCTCGATATACACGCACCGAACAATGGCGCACCTGTATCTCTCCCTGCGCACGAGATGCCTCCTTCGCGTGCATGTCTTGAGGCTCCTCGAAGTGGTGCCGCCATCAAAGAGGAGCAAGTCCACCCCATTGGTATACTGAAAGTTCTCATAATGATATGCGCAACTGACATCGTCCACAGCACCTGGCGCGGCCTTGTGCGTGAGTGCAGGTGTCACTAACGTGCCTCGTGCTCAGGGCATGAGCCCTCACTTCGGTAAGTGTCCTTCCTCATATTTTACCATACGCTCGCGCTGATCAACGCGTCAGAAATCTTGCCGAGCGAACAAGCCCCTCAGGCGCATTGCAACCACGCGGGTATGGCTACCAACCCTCAGGAGCGCCTTCAGGTGCAAGTCCTACCAGGTAATGGCGTGCCAGAAAGGACACCGCCCGGTCGTGTCAGAGATGAAGAAGCTGACGCGCGGTCTAGGTGGTGCTCTGAGTGCGGACAATTGTGCTCCTACACCTTCCCCCAAATTCCGCATGAACGTCTCGACGTCGAACCGGCAGCGAGCGACTAAGAACCGGCGCTCTTTGGGAAGCAGCTTGGACATCCCGTGCACCATTCCTGGGTGCCCTATGACGTTCACCAAGAAGCAGAACCTCAGAGGTAATTTCTTCTGACTTTGCTGCATGGATATATGACTGATGGACGCATTCTCAGAGCATCTGAAGTTGCACCTGAACAAGCTAGGATACCACTGCGAGACTCCTGGCTGCGGACAGCGTTTCAACACACGCGGGCTTCTCAGAAGCCACGATCGGCATGCGCACCGCGCTTTATCTCTGCGGAAGATGACTTGAACGTCCAATGTACGTTGCAGTATTTTTTTTGGTATACTCTAAGTGGTGGTGGGCACGCGGAACTCCGGCCCATCAATTGACCATTGTTTACCTGCACTTTCCCACACAAAAGACGGCGTCGCCAATAGGGCGCGGGCAAGGCCAAATTCGAGCGTCGGATGCGACGGGTTGTGCTGACGTCGACTGGTACAAGATGACCTATGGCTGATTTTCAGATATTCATATTGACAAGCAAGTTATCATGCCGCCCTTGAAGGGAAATGACTTGAGGGAGGGTCCAGCAACTATCGAAAACATGGATTATGTGCTACCTCGGAGGGTCAATGTGTATACCAAGTTCAGAGCCGGCCGCGGGACAGCATCGAGCTGTATAGTCGGCGCAACAGGGCCGGCCGGCTGTCCAAAAAGGGAAGTCATTGTTCGGGATGCACGTTTTTCGAGTGCAGTGATATAGGCAAACATCGCCTCGTTGAATCTCACTCTCTGGAATGCTTACATGTCCCTGAAGCTTTGTTACCCAATATAACTTGTAAGGAATCTGTGCTCGTATAGCGCTGCAGGTGCCCAGTAATTATCGTGGGAAAACCTGTGTTCACGTGGAGACAGCACGTTTCGACGAGTTCTCTCACTTAGAGATCATAGCAAAGAGCTTTCTACAATCTTTTACGATGTGCTGATAGCGTGTCGACGACTCAACGTTTCTGCGCTGAAATATCTGTCGGGTT
>JAMQCK010000619.1:0-18945 GCA_024196135.1 Pleurotus ostreatus/Saccharomyces cerevisiae fusant | reverse complement strand
TGTGCGTCCAGCTCCGCCGCGGGCGCGAAAGGAAACGGGCCTGAGGCAGGAGGGGGCTAGCGCCCAGCTCCGCCCTAGGCAGTCAGTGAGATGAGCCGCACGCCAGAGGGGGCAAAGCCCAGCTCCGCGCGCGGCGAGCAGCTTAAGTCGAAGGCAGACACGAGATGAGAGCGGGTTGCAAGATGATGTATTCGTCACAGGTGTGACGTGACAAGAAGTAAGGCGGCGGCGGCGCGATCAGCCGGCCCGCCGCGCGTAAGCAAGATGACAAGATAAGTACAAGTAACGTATAGAGTAAGTATTCGTCGTAGTCCGTAGAGCGTGTCTATGTCCGTGAGTAGGCCCATACCACACACATACCAGCAGCTATGCGGTATACCTCAGACGTCGGCTAACGCCCCCAGACGTCGGCTAGCCCCCACTTTGATTTCAGAGCACGTGATACCAGAAACCGAGGGCTAGCCGACGTCTGCGTGCGTTCGCCGACGTCTCCAGCGCAGGATATACTCACACCACATACCCTGTCATATTTATGCACTTGGAAACCTTGACTGAGTGCCCCAACGTCGGCTAGCCCTCACCTTGACCATGAGGCACGTGACCCAAGCAGCCTCGGGCTAGCCGACGTCGTGCTGGGCCGGTTGTCTTGAAATTCACCAATATTATTAAGAGCACATATCTACACCTCTGTGTATGCTATAGGACGTCGGCTAGCGCCCTCAACGTCGGCTAGCCATCACGACCGCTACTAGCGGTTTTTCCCACGCGCGTACGATCGTATTGCGTGCGTACCCGCACAAATGCGTTCGTACACGCCAATTTCTGTACCGCTTCCCCGTGCCCCCCTCGCCTCCAAACTTCGTACGGTGGTGGATGGGCATGGTAGCAACCCCTCTGCACCGTCCAAACGTCGGCTAACGCGGATTTGCAGGCTCCTGACGTCGGCTAGTATTTTGATAAATCGTGGGAAAATTTGAACGCGTTTCCCACGGTGCTAGCCGACGTCGGCTAGTGAGGGCAGATAGTTAGGGTCTCGGTGTGGGGCGATGAGAAGGTGGCCGTACAGTCCAGCGTAAGCCCGCCATATCCTTGCGTCTGCCCCTCGTCACCTCCAAATCGCAGAGGATGGGAGATCTTGGTTTCCCGGAGTGTCTCCGTCGCAGAGCGCTGCATGGCAACAGCGAGAATGATGAAAGCGGGGTATATGCTCTTAGGAAGGGTCAATGAAGGCGACAAGCAAGTGAAGAAATGACTCACGACAATGGAGTGATAAGGTCTGATGACCACGTCGGACGGGTGGAAGTAAACCATATCCTCTGTCATAACTAGCGAGATGTAGACGATCTGCTGGCTATTAGCTCATGTGTAGTCTATCAAACACAGACAGCTGCTTAACTCACCCAGAACAAACAATAGAATAGCCCAACTTCGATAAGCAGGACAAGTATCTTCTCAACTTGCGACGCCCTGTCCATTTTTCCCAGCGAGCCCTTGATGTCACGCCTGTAATACCTGCGAAGTAGGTAAGCATGTGCAACACGAGGATGATTTCTTTCTGTTGCTCCAGTGAGATACTAACCAGACCTGCAATCCCACTAGCGTCGTAGCGAGGACGTTGGTGACTAGCATCGGCACCGCCCACATGAGCCAGCCAGTTGCTGTTCCGCTTATCCTCCCGTGCGTTATCCACAGCGCGAAGTCGACGACAGCGCCACCTACGACGGCTATTACAGGGACTGAATCAAGACAGACAAGTATCATACTTACCTACAGTCGCGATCATGCACAAGATCAGCGCGCCCTTAGCACGGACGCTCTCTGGCCATAGAGCCCATGCACGCCACACGACTATCGCGTTGTTCAGAATGTACTGGAATCATGTTAGCCCCCTATACTCACAGGAAAATTGCACCAGGCCCACTCGCCTGAAATCGCGACACCACCCCCATCACGCAGTCGATGCGGTACAGTAAGCGTATAACATCCGGGTTCTGGTCATTCCGTGACTGGACGAGATAGTATGTAGCGTCCATGACAACTTCGAGAGTCGAACAGGCGAGGAAAATGGCGATGATGGCGAGAAGGATGGGGGACGTCTTCTCTCGGCGGCTGTAGAGCGTGTTACGGGCTGACGGCTCAGAGCTGGGATACGCACGCTAGGGCAGCCCCAGCAGCGCTGAAGAGGCAACATTGAACACCTGCGGGTCGTCGACGATCAGTCGCGGCCAATGGTGAACCGCACAAGACGTACCGTAGAAAAGGAAGTCGACACCTAGAGTCATGAGGATGATCTGCAGCGCCGTCACATCCATCGCGATCAGAGGGTTGAACTCCATGACGAGAGATTGAGCGTTGACTTCGACGCTGGAAGCTTGAGGGAATCGGAGGGAAGGGATCAGGTCGGATTAGCAGCATACGCGCTTGCTATAAAGGACCGCGTGAACTTAAAAGGCACCCGAGGCCAGTCCTGGCATACAATGGGCATCTTAATGAGACTGCTTGGATCGCGCAAGAAGCTGATGGCCACCGCATTCGGCAATATCGCGGGCAGGCGAAAGCTCCGCTCAACAGTTCTCGACTTCCCGCTGACATGATCCTGAGCGTCTTCTATCGCTCATCGCCCGAGTCCCGTGTCCACGCCTTGGGACAGAACGAGCGATCAATATACCGTGCGACTGCGATGGACTTACCGAGGACATGACCCTTCAAGAGCTTCGGGCGCACCTGATTGGGATTGATTAGTAGCAGTATTGATCACGTACCTGTGCTTCCTTGAGTGCGCGTCGACGGACTTGGGCCCTACGCTCGATCGTACCAGTCGCTGCTACTGGGGTCATCAAACCCTTCAGAAATCATCGTCCAATTCCGCAAAGTACGTGGACATGATATGATACGCCAAATTGAACACGTCCACATTGTCGTGCTCGAGCAACTTGTGCACCGCCTCCAGCCCGCCCGCCTCCTCGAGAAGCAGCGCGTATTCGTTCAGAGACCATTCATCGTCCTCGTCGCGGTCCATCTCCCCGACGCGCAGGACGTTGGAGAGCGCGTCGAGCACGACGAGGGTGATGCGGGCGTCGCCCATGGAGAGCATCCCGCAGAGCGGCGGGACGACGCCCTCGGAGACGAGGTAGCGCACCTGCTCAGGCTCGCCCGCGATCGCGTTCGCGAGCGCCCAGCACGCCTCCTTCCGCAGCGACGGGTCGCCATGCTGACATGCGCGCACGAGCGGCGGGACGGCGCCCGCGTCGAGCGCGGCCTGAATGTGTGCTGGAGGGCCAGCGGTCACGTTCGAGAGCGCGAGCGCGGCATCGCGGCGGACTGCTTCGCCAGGATAGGCGAGCAAAGACACGAGGACCGGGATAGCGCCTGCTTCGATGACCGAGTCCGTGGCGCTGTCGTCGGCGGCGGTGATGTTCTTCAGCGCGAGGAGTGCGGGCGTGACGATACCGGGTGACGGATGGGCGAGGAGGGTGACCAGCGGGTGACATACGCCGATGCGGGCGGCGAGCGGCGCGTGCGTCTTCTCGCAGAGGTCGGTAAGCGCCCAGCATACGTCGACGAGCAGCTCGCCGTCAGGTGTATCGAGAAGACGAAGGACGGCAGGAAGCGCGGCTCCAACCTGCAAGAACATCATAAATATTTCAAGGCCATGAAAAATCGCGCGACCCACCGAAGAGCTGTCTAATCGCGCGCTCATATGTCTGCAGAGGTTGCTCAGTGTCCACGCGGCAGTGCGCAGGACGGCGGGCTCCGCGGGCTCGTCGAGAACGTGAAGTACGCCTCTTAGCGCACCGCGTTCCAATAGGTGAGCGCGCGCCGGCGGTCCGTCTCCCGCGATGTTGCCAAGCGCCCAGACTGCCTGTTCGCGCACGCCGGCGGAGGAGGAGTAGAGGAGCTGCACTAGCCGCGGCGCCGCATTGGCGTCGAGGACCGCACGCGTCTCCTCAGGCGTGCCGCCAGCGATATTCGTGAGTGCCCATGCAGCTTCAAACTACGTGGAGAAATCGTCAGCGTCCAGCTGTGGCATAGAGCTTGGATGGCTTCTGAGCATACCTGCAGCATCTCGTTGTCAGACGATAGGAGTGCGACCAGTCTGGGAACGACGCCGCGCTCAATCATCTTCTCAATAGGAGGGTCCGCGGTCGTTAATATTTTTCGAAGTGTTGCCACAGACGCTAAATGGCGGAGGCGGTCTTCAGAGAATAGGCCGGTTATAGCACTGTCTATGTTCTATGGACACATCGTCAGCATATTAGCTCAGCCGTAATGCTTGTATGCCTTCGTACTCACGCTCGTGTCAACAGCAATGGCTTCGTCGTCGGAGTCGGCGCCTGATGAGGGCAAGAAATGTCGGCGCTTGGACACCTGCTCCTCGCGTTTTTGACGACGGATAGAGACCTGCTGCTCTTCTCGTCGTTTGCGGCGGTCATCCGCCTCCATAGGCACGGTAGCCTTGTACGCTACACGCAAAGAAACACAAAGCCGTTAGATTCAACGCGCGTCATTCCCAAAGGAAGTACCCACTATTTCGTCTTGACCGCATCGTACGAGTGTGAGTGTATCAAGGAGAACGGTGATTCAGGGCGCCGTTCGGTGGACTGGGCGCTTTTGAAGGCACAAGGTTTGTTGAAGTGGCGGCCGTGACCGTTTGAAAGAACCCTATGACACCGTGGGAATCAACATTTGCTCCCGGACATCGGCCCGTGTCAGGCCGGCGTCCGCCTTTCGTGGCGTCAGCATCCCGACGCGCGCAGTGCAACCCAGCGCGGACGGTGCGTACGGCAATACGGTGACTCGCACTGTCGAGCTCACGAGGCCGGCACACCTCACAACTGCAAATGCAGAGGCTTGTGCAGCGATTTGCGCACGACACAAGGACGAGAAGATTCCTTAAGAAGAAATCATGCCGTCTATTCCTGATGTACCAGTGATAATTTACACCACGTCCGCCCGCAACCCCTCGTCGTCAACATTAAGTTTGCGCTCGTACGTTCGTCTAGCTTCATGTGCGGCGAAGCTCGCGCCTGACAAGTCAGTCGTTAGCTCAAAGTTCTGCTCAAACCATCATCGACTACACTTACCCGCCAAGATTAGGATGAGACTTATGTCGCCCAGCCCCAATGCCTCCGTCTGGAATATGCGTTGGAGGAAGGGCACGTAGATGAATGATAGCTGTGTCGTCAGTGATATTGAGACCGAAAGCGCGAGCATGCGATTTGCCCCAAGGCCGGAGACAAGGGAGCGGTTCTGGATGGCGGAGACAAGGTCGAGGACGACGAAGGCGGTGAAGGTCTATAGAACAGAACACCGTCAGCACGTCGAGAACGCGCGGGATAGCGCAAAGCTTACCAGTGTCTGCTCACGCTTGCTCAAGCCATTGTCCTCCAACGCCCACAGGTAGACCACAAGCACGCCGGCCACGATGAGCGACGCGGAGAACAGAACACGCCACATCAAACGCTTCGTGATGATGGCGGCGTCCTTCTTGCGAGGCGGCTTGCGCATGACGGCAGGATCGACCGGGTCGACGCCCAAGGACTGGGATGGCGGGCCTATAGGTACCGTTTGAGTGGGTTGCGAACGAAGACTAGGTGTACGGCGTACCGTCCATAAGGATGTTGATGAACAGGATCTGCATGGCGTTCAACGGATTGCTCAAGCCCAGGAGAGTACTGCAAGTGATGAGCGACAACTATTTGACGACATCAGCACACGCTGGATCGACGAATAATACGAAAGAGACGCACCGCGGCCACAGCCGTACTCAGCTGGAAGCCGATGAAGTTCTGGATGTTGTGGAAGATGGATTTGCCTACGAGGCCATGAGCATGCAAAGGACCGCTAGAGCGACGTCGCACACGCACCTTCCTCCACCGCAGGAAGCAACGTCGTGAAGTTGTCGTCGACGAGAATCACGTCCGCGGCCTCCTTCGCGACATCCGTCCCGCTCTTTCCCATCGACACGCCGATGTCGGCCATCCTCAAAGCCGGCGCATCGTTCACTACGAGATACGTTAGCACCGTGTTCAGCGCGCTCTTGTCAAGATAGGCGCTTACCTCCATCGCCCGTCATCGCGACGACCTCCCCGCGCGCCTGAAACGCAGCGACGATGCGCATCTTATGTCGCGGCGTTGTCCGCGCAAACACGCTTACAGCACCCACGCGCTGCTCGAGCTGCTTCGGCGTCATCCCATCAATATCCGCGCCCGTGAGGATATGCGGCGAGCGCCCCGCTCCAGGGACCGTACTCGCCACCATCTCCCTGCCCACGCCCAACCCCAACTCGCCCGCGATCTTGGCCGCCGTCTCCTCCGCGTCGCCCGTGATCATCACCACATGCACCCCGCCGCGCCGCAGGAGGCCGACCGCGTCCGACACGCCTTTCCGGGGCGGATCCAGCATCGCGCAGAAGCCCGCGAAGACGAGGGTGGGGGACGCAGCGTCGGCGTCGGCATTGGCGAGTCCTTCGGCGCTGCCGCGGCCGTAGGCCATGGCGAGGACGCGGAGCCCGCGACGCGCGGCGTCGTGCGAGCGAGACATGATCGTGGTGCGCATGGTCGCGTCTGGAGGAGGGTCAGATATGGTGGCAGCGGAGGGGTGAAAGAACTTACCGATGGCTGGCGTCGACCCTTCCGCGACGTGGTATGAGCGACATAGCGGAAGCACCGCCTCTATCGCGCCCTTCATGTACACGACCTCAGGCGCTGGAGAGCGCTCAGTTTCTGAGCCCGCAGTCGCATGCATTCGACTTACCAGTCGCATCCCCACTCGGCTCATCCGTATGTACCCCGCTAACTGCCATATACTTCGTCTCACTCGAGAACGGCCGCTCCGAGTGCCGTCTGAAGGTCTGCAAGATACGTCACGTCAGATACATTCATCTCAAGACCGAGCCTCGCGACTTACTCCTCTCCTATCTGCGACTCGCATGCCGACCGCCTCCGCTGCGTTTAACAGCGCCACGTCCATCGCATGCCCGACGTAGATACCGTCCCCATTGCGCGCCACCGAGGCGTTGTTGCATAGCGCGCCTATCTCTAGAGCCTTCCGCAACGCCGGGGAGAGTCCGTCGCGACTCGGTGTCGCGCGCCCGGATAGCTGGCTGAGGGATGACGGTGGACCATTGAGATGTGGGGGATGCGCATGGAGAGAGGAGGGGCCTGGCGGGTACGCGCCAGGCTTCTCAGGATGAGTGCTGAAGCCGACCTGGGGAATGGACGTAAGCACGACGATGCGGAATGGGTGGCTAAGTTCGCTCACCGACGCAGCGCCCTCCAATACCTGTCCGTCCGCGTCTAAATGTACAGTCGTGTCGACCGTGTAGGCTTCTACAACGGTCTGTTCGTTCTTCGTGAGAGTACCTACGGATAGTCAGAGGCCGTTCAGATTATACGATGAGTTCAGCTCACCTGTCTTATCGCTACATACAACGCTGACACAGCCGAGAGCCTCAACTGAGTGCAGTTTCTTGACGATCGCCTTGCGGTTAGCCATACGGAGCACGCCCTGGGGGTGGAGATCAGGCCGGTGGCATGACTTCGACAACCGTTGGTCGCACTTACCAAAGCCAGCGTCACCGTCGTCACAATCGGCAAGCCCTCCGGGATAGCAGCGACAGCGAGGGAGACTTGCAGAATTCGTCAGTCTATCACCAGTACAACGTGCCATAGCAAGAACGTACCTCCAATAGTAAACATCTCTAGCCATGATCGGTGCTGAAGGACACCTGCGAGCAGATCAACAGACCGCTCTCAAAGTAAACCGCATCGCGTACCAATGAGACAAATTACACCAATTACAGCGAAGCTCATCATGCTAAGCTGCGACGCGAGAGCGTCCATCGAGAGCTGAAGGGGTGTCCGTTTATCGTCGACCTAGAGAAGTTTCGGGATGTTGTGTCAGTAGACGCTCAAGATCGCGGTGCCCTGTAATGCGGGGTTGCGCAAGTCGCGACTCACCTCCTCCATCATCGAGAACACCACGCCAAACTCCGTATCACGCCCAGTCGCGATGACGATTCCGCGTCCGCGGCCTGTAAGCGTAGTACATCAGCCGATGTTCTCTCGTTCCATCTACTCAACCTGCGCTCACCATTCCTCACCAGCGTCCCCATATACGCCACGCACGTCCTATCCGCCAGCGCCGTCGCGCCACCCGCACCCTCAGCTCCATCCGCACCCGCGGCGCCCCCACACCTGTCCACCCCCTTCACCCTCGCCTCCGTCTCGCCCGTCAGACTGCTCTCGTCCACCTCGAACTCGACCGCCTCGACGAGGCGCAGGTCCGCGGGTACGCGGTCGCCGGTGCTCAGGGTGACGACGTCGCCGGGGACGAGCTCGTTGGCGAGGACGTGGTGCGCGCGGCCGGCGCGGATGACATGGCAGTGGTGGGGGACGAGCTTGTTGAGGGCGGCGAGGGATTCCTCCGAACGGCGTTCTTGGATGAAGCCGACTGAAAGGGTGGGTTAGGGGAAGAATGGTACGGAAGGGACGGAGAAGGGAGAGGCGCGCAGTTGAAAGGGAAAGATGGAGTGCGGGGAAGACAGTGCTTACCTGTAAGGACGATTGCCACTGCGACCGTGATACTGACCGCGTCGTCCACGTTGCCGACCAAGGCACTCACGAAGGCGCTTCCGAGAAGCAATGGAATGAGAGGGGAGTCGGTGAGGGTCTGAAGACGGGGTCAGTAGAAGTATCAGTACGGAGAATAGGAGAAGGAGTGGGGAGGGGAGATGAGAAGGCAGATGGGCGAGAAGGTATACGTACATTCCATAGCTTGACGGCTAGACTCTCCTTTGGACCGACGGTGAACTCGTTGTAGCCATAGCTAGATGTCAAGAAGTCAGCGAATCGAAAGCTGTAGAGGGGGAGGGAGGCGCGCACCGTTCGCGAAGGCTTGGTATGGCGGACTCGTCCAGTCCATCGGTCGCAGAGGTGGTGAACGCAGAGACAGTCTCCTACGCAAGTTCAGCAAGTGAAGGAGCAGCGAATGCGAGGACGCACCTCGATCGACATGTGTGCATAGCGCGCGGACGCAGTGTCCTTCCGCTCGACGTGCTCCATTTCGGTCTCGCCTGCATCGAATACCGTCCTCCCGCCGCTTGCGTAGTCGACGCGGTCGTACTCGGGCTGCCCAGTGATGTGCGCCACCGCACGGCGGACGAGTGCGCGCGCCTGACCCCACATATCCTGAGGGCCGGGAGACTCGCGGTACGGAAAGGCGCTCGCGTGCGCCCTACATAAACAGTGGTCAGTGGAGCGCCAATCATCAAAGAAGCCTCGCCACGTACCGGCTCTCGAGCCCGAAGCCCCCGAGACTGCCTGCGCTCGCGCTCCCCGGTATCAGACTATGTTGTCCGTGTCGCCTGAGCGTCGTGCTGTACGCGAAGTGATCCTCCGCGCCCGGCGCGGGTCTCGGCGTAGAGTCGCTGTCATCGCGCAAATTGGTGAAGTACGCTGACGCCGGCGGGCTCTCCTCCCGGGGGGAGAGGGCATTGGCGAAGGGGGGCGCGGCGAAGGGGATCGACGTGGCGCGACGGGGGATGCGAATGTGTGGGGGCGCACTGTCGCGCCTGTTCGTCGCGCTCGAGACGACGCGGCGGGACATCTCGCCAGGCTCAGAGGGATGCTGGCACGATGGTTTTGGGGCTCGATGTCGACAGCCGTGCTCGATGCCGACGACGGCGTGCGGGGAAGGGGATGAATATGTGGCGTTGACACGCGACCGACGGAGACAATCACCGGTCCACAAACTCTGATCTGATTAGCACCGTCATACTTGTCAGTGACCGTGTTGCGACATTTACAATATACAACTCTGGATTTCATGCTTCAGTGAAGCTCTGGCTCTAGCAAGGCATCATGCATTTCCTGACTGGGCGTATGAACTCCTAGCGATAATTTCGACGCTCTTCGCTGAACACCATCAAAAACTCACTGTGAGTGCTGGTGTAAGGGGGAAGGCAAATAACTTGCGGCTCACTGACTGCTCCCAACCACCCGAAAAACGGGGTGAGCTCATCTACGCGCAGAATTACGGAGCGAACATGACACCACGCACAGACCACCTGAATAGGCCTTTGATCTCGTAGCCTTCCCCTTTTGATCTATCGTCAACTCCGTAGCATATACAATCCTTCGCGGAAGGCGTCGCTATCGCGATCAGTCTTCTTCGAAGAGCGCATCGAAAACTTGATGGTGAGTTCGCGACAACAGCGTTCCGAGTTCCCTCCTTCTGACGGCGCTCCTTTCAAAGACCGCGCTTCGCCGCCCTTGCTCGACCTGATTTTGTTTGAGAGATGACCAACCAAGTTCGCCGTCGGATATTGTCTGTGAAGTACTTGTCCCCGCATCTTTTACAAAGCTGGACCTCTTTCTTTCGGCGCGAACAGTCTAACTGAACCTGTTTTGCCGCGTGCGAAGCAGACGCGGTGAATAAGTTCCCTAAGCTTCTATCAACGGGCATGACGCCAAATAATCATATCAGGTACTCTCTTTAGTGGCACAAGTGAGTCATGTATTACTAATCGAATTCGGACTGCCTATAAATGAGGGCTTCCGGTTGCAATTGAAGGTTTCAACCTTCACGTCCCCCGCTTCTTGCCACAAAGAGCAGAAGCTCCCGGAGACGCAGACTCTGCTGGAATTTCCCGTTGAATCTTAACGCAGGTGAGTTTCTTGAAGTTGAAAGCTCTACGACTCCTCCTGAATGAATATGAAGATATGTTGCCCAGTAGTCCTCAGCCCTCTCTCAGTGGCAACGACCCGCAAGGTCCCTCAGCTTACAAATATGCGGAATCACCAGCCGTTTTGCTTGATATCAGTGACATCCAGCTTTCCAATTACAGACTCGTACAAGAATCTTCAAGTCAATACACGCCGTCCGTGGCGTTGACACCGCCGCCACCGACCGAGGAGTTTGGTTTGTGGCTACACGACGGAGGCCCCTGGGTCCGCACTCATGGTTCGCTTGATACCACGCTGGCACTGCATCGAGCTCGATATGTATCCCTCAATGATCCCAACTCCTCGCCCCCTACTCGTCGTTTTTACCTGCTTGTCTTTGGGGCCGATACGACCTTGAGTAACCCTCCACCGTGGTTTCCGCACAGGTTTTTGCGACCCTTTCACGCTGAAAGCGGGATCAACATTGGGGAAGGGACCACCGACGTACCTCTCGGGGACGCTTTGTGGCAGATGACGGTCGGCGATCTTGTTGGGGAGCTACATATCACTATTCTCGCCTCCGCATCCGACCACTTGCTCCTGACCTATATTTTTTGCCATGTCGGTGCTGCACGACTCCAGGCGTGCACGAAGCTCTTGCTAGACATTCAGGGAAACATGCAGGCGCTCCCGGTCTTTGTCCTCAACAATCTCCATGCAATTGAGATATGGACATTGGACGAGAGATTGGCGAAGGCCTGCGTTCGCTGGGCGCTGCTATGGAGCCTGTCATGCCCCCGGATCTCGGACGTAGAGGTGGGGATGCAAGACGAGGATCCTCCCAAGCAGCATCCTTTCAAGTGGAAAACGATCGATGAGCGCGTGGTAACCGATATGATGAAAAAGGGTAGCGTTGAACAGTGCCGTATGGCTACCATGCATGGTACCCACCACTTGTGGAGATCAGTTGACGGAGCTGGCAAGCGTTTTATAGAGAACCAGTATGTAGAGCGTGCCAGTGATACGGGTGTGGCTTCTTTCGCAGTATTACCTGTTGCTTGGTAGATATTCTCATAAGATATGTGATCTGTACGGCTCGAAGGTCATTTGAAGCTGCACGGGCTACGCTACAATGTGATGAAATTGGTTGTTGAAACGCACAAACAGGGGCGCGAAATGAAAGTAGACGAAGGAGAGTGCAGTCGCTGAAAATGTATACTTAAAGCCATGTACCCATCCTGGAAGCACATAACTGCATACTTCGTTCACGCTTTCAAGCCTGAGCTGTGCTGACTCTCGCAAGATCTCAGTAGCGTCGGCAATGACCGATAATTATGTGGCGTCGCAGAAGAAATGCGCGTCGAGTGATCGGACCATATTCGCTTTCAGCGGCCATGTCCTTTCGAGCCTGTGACGCAGGCCAAGATCCTATCGAGTATCGCATGACGCACTATCGGTTATCGCATGCTCAGTGTATCATTATCGAGTGAAAACACTTCCTCGCACCCTATTCCACCCGGGCCTGCTTCTTTCCCACTTATCTACTCCTTCGCGAACAACCCTCTGCACTTCGGGCGTACTATCCGCCTCTTCTTACAGGCTCTTCCTTGGTGAGGCAGACGATAAAGACATGGTCTGGATAAGGTTGGAGCAAGGAGACTGGTGGGATAGATGTGGTGGCGATAGCTCGCTCTGCCTCCCTCGATGACTTCCCTGTGCGTAAACTGCCCTACCGTATTCCGCGCCTGCCTTACCCCCTTCAGCTTGCCTGACCTGCCTGCGCAGTCAGCTTCCCGCCCACGGGTCAAGCCTATCTTTAGATAAGGCGACCTATACGCGCAGATTTCGCCGCCGTTCGCAGCGCTCAACATCGACAATACCGTATAGCGAGTTCGATCGCGACGAATGCATCTGTTAGCGTCGTCTTTTGCCTGACTTGAGTCCTTGCGCTCGGACATACATCGCGTGTCAGTGAGCTCGAACATTTTCAGATACTCACCCCTCCATCCTCCTCTCGGGCGGTTATCATCCGGACGGCCAGGATACGTACTTCATAAAGTCACGACGGGTACGAGCCAATAGACAAGCGTTCCCCGCGGTCTACAATGACAGCTTCTTTTACCCTCCTCCTCTGCCCCGCCTAACCCTTCCCAGCCTCCCGCGTCGCTTCTCCAGAGATAGTGCCATCCTCCTCCCTCCCATGATAGTATCACGCCTCCTCTCCTTCGCGATAGAGTTCCCCGACCGCGTCCGCGTTATCTGCCATACCTCACGGGACGCCTGAGATCAACCCTGCGACCGTGTAGATATAAAGGTACGTCGTCATTGACTATCCCCATCCCCCGCTGACTCTCCTGCCAGGGACCTTTCGCTCGACTCACCATGTCTCTTTCGTCTTTGCTCTCTTACCTTCTAAGCTTCCTCTGGCCCGCGTCGCGCCCGGATCCGCCAGAATATACCCCGCCGCCTGTTACGCAGGAAGATCGTACGTAGCTTTTCTTCCTACGCGCCGTGTATGATTGGCTAATCCCGCCTATCTCAGTCGACTACGCCTCACTCGCCATCATCGACCTCTCCAAAGCCGCCACCCCCGAGGGTCGCAAGGAGCTCGCCGTCGAAGTATCGGAGGCGCTGCGTAGCCAAGGTTTCTTCTACGTGATCAACCATGGGTACACCCAGGAGCAAGTACGTACTCCCTTTGGTGCTGTATGATACGCTCCTCCTAACTGAAGTGCTTAGACGAACCGTATATTCTCCATCGCCGATGTCACCTTCGAAGAGGTCTCTGAGCGCGAGAAGCGCGCGTACTCCATGAAGTCGCAATCCGTCTACCAGGGGTACAAGCCAAAGCAGACTTGGGTACGCTTCATCCTTCTCCGCTTTCATCATCGATCACTTACTCACTCGCCATATCCGCCAGAACCTTGCCTCAGGCGTCCGCGACCAGATCGAGCACTATAACAGTGTGTTCTCTCTTTCTCTCTTCGACGACTCGCTCCTCACTTATGACCCCTCAGTCAACCACCACATCAACCGCGCCGCCCACCCCACCGCCCTTCGCCCCTACATGAACGAGGTCGACGACTTCGCGCGGCACTGCCACTTCAACATCCTTTACCCCATTCTGAGGTGCGTTTACATTCCGCTTTGGTTCCCTTCCTTCCACAACGCGGGGGCTTTTTCGTCACCGCGGGGTCATTTACTCTGATGAGAGGATTCTGGACCGGCCTTACTTCGCTTAGCGTGTTGGAGTTTGCTTACGCTTTTCGCAGACTCCTCGCGCTCGGTCTTGATCTGCCGGAGGACACGCTGGTGAACCAGCACAAGTTCGAGGACGTTGGCGAGTCGTCTGGTGAGGCGCCCATTCCTTCTCCCTCGCATGCATATCTGACTGACCGTTTCCTTCTCTAGTCCGCTTCATGAAGTAGTGCGTCGCGCTTTCTCCTCGGTAGACGGCGGCTCGCTCATCTCTGTATCTTCAGCCACCCGCGCACGGACTACGAGGAGCTGAAGACGAAGAACGTGTGGCTGAAGGGGCATACCGGTTGGTCTTTCTTCGTCGTCGCGAAGATTCTCGCTCATTAACCGCGGCGCTTCCAGACATCGGCTCCATCACGATTCTCTGGTCTCAGCCTGTCGGTGGCCTCCAGATTCTCTCGCCGGACGGTCAGTGGCGCTGGGTTCGCCATATCGACAATGCGTTGGTGGGTTTGGCTCTTCATTCCTTTCCACCAACCACACGTCTCCTGACCCATCGCCGCCGCCTTCCATGCCTCCTGCTGTGGCCCATGGCTAGCCCTGCCTTCCGTCTTTGTGCGTCCACTCACCTACATATCACAGGTCATCAACGCCGGCGACGTCATGGAGTTCCTCTGCGGCGGCTACTACCCCTCCACCCGCCACCGCGTCATCCTCCCGCCCTCCGACCAGCGCAACATCGCCCGCCTCGGCGTCTTCTACTTCGCGATGGCCGCCGACCATATGCGCCTCACGCCCCACGAGGAGAGCGAGGTGCTAAAGAGGGTCGGCGTCCGCCGTCTCTGCCCTCCGGGCCAGGAGCCGACGATGGAAGAGTGGCGCACGCACCGGACGAAGAGCTACGGGACGGTGGAGTTGACGCAAGGTCGGGAGAAGAACGTCGAGGAGGAAATTGTGCATGGTGTGGTTGTGAAGCACTACAACTGATAGCAGATGGTTCCCTCGACATGGTGATTTGTGTAATGGCTCGATAGGCATCGTACTATGTACTTGTATCGCTTGTTATGGATATTCATGTCTTTCTTCCTTGAAACTCGTAGATTGATCAGTGTCGACGCGCTCTGGACAGCTCGTGTTCTCAGCCATTTCGGGTGTTTAGCGCAGTGGTAGCGCGTTCGCTTTGCACTGTCCATTGCGAAAGGCCAGGAGTTCGATCCTCCTAACATCCACTAAAAGCTATTGCATCACATTTTTTGGTCTCGTATGTTCTCGTATTCTCCCCGGCTCAGTCCTGCGCCGTTTTGTCTACTTCTGAAGAGTACATATTACTCTCTGGAGGGAGCCACCATCCGCCGACGACCTCCCGGCTCTCGCGCTGCCGACCCGGCACTGCATGACGCAAGTTGCCTCTCGTAAGACAAGGCTGTCCAGATAAGGTAAATTTGAGGCACAGCCCGCCCCGAGGCCCGCCTCCGACGCCTCGTGATCCGCTACGCGCAGCGCCGCCAGTCCAGGCCGCCCCGCCCCGCCCCGCCCCACCCTCGCCCTCGCTTGCGCGTCCTCTGCCCTGCCCCCGGAGGCACGGACGGGCGGGAGGGCGCGCCCTGCCGCGCCGCCAGATGCAGACTCAAGAAGGGCGCGCAATTAGGCACGGCGCGAGCGCGCGGAGCAGGGCGGCGCGGAAGCGGGGGCAAAATGCGCTTGACAGTGAATAGGCAGGGGGCGCGGACAGGGCGGCGACGGGCTAGGCGCGCGGGACTATTCAGTTAGCTAAATGCGTGCCTTTGGACGGGAGCAAGACGGTAGGCAACCGGGACGAGGGTATTGAGTAGCCGAGCGCCGCGCCGCCGCCACTTTCGAGGATGGGCGCGCGACGATCGTGGCGGTGGAGGGGGTGGCGGGGCTGCAAGACGGCGAGGAGGGTATTCCGAAGCTGCTTACCACCTCGCTCAGCAGACCAAGGACGCTTTGTCAGCGCCTGCAGATGGACGGACGCGCGGTCTGGAAGGACGCACGCGGCGCTATTGTTGTAAGTTATCAGAATGGAATCCCTCGTCCAGGACGGGGTATGCAGAGCCACGCATTCTATCAGCGGATCGAAGCGCGATCAGTCCTCCAAAGTGCGATCAGCCCTCCAAACACTCCCACAATACCGCAACACGTACCTACCTAGACCCAGATCGCGAAGATCGCGCAGCCGGCGAGGGCGGAGGAAGTATGAGAGAGCCGGAGGAAGCACGAGAGAGGGGAGAAGGTAAGGTATGCGCGCGTGGAGGGGATGAACGAAAGCGGGTAAGCAGCAGAGTAGGTCAGATGGGACAGATGGACAATTGAGGGCGCGCATGGTGAGGAGGATAGAGCGGAGGTCTATAACATTGAGTGGCAGGGGTGAACAATTGAGCGGAAGCATGGCTGAAGGGAGCGGACAGTTACCCGGGATGAGCGGAGAAAGGAGAATAGATGGAAAAATTTTGCGGATGCGTGGCGGAGGAGAGAATTTGCGCGCGCGAGGATAGAATTCGCGTGCTCGAGTATAGAATTCACGTACTGTACTCCCGAAGAGACTGCACGTGCGAAAGGACAGAATTAACGCACTCGAGGGTGGGAGAGCGGGCGGCATAAGTGAACGGCCGAGCTCAGAAGCGGGATCGACGCATGGGAGAGGGGATCTGCGCATGGGAAACGGTACAGGGCGAACAGGAAGTACGAAAACTGACGATTTGAGTGCGCCATAGTTGATCGTTCGTGTACGCCATGGTTGATTGTTCGTGTGCGCCATGTCTGTCGATGCGCGGCCGTCGGTGGAGGCGAAATCATCCGAACGGAAAGGATGCAAAGGACATTAGTGCGATAGATTGAGTTGCAGGCAGATTGGGGGAGCAGAGCCTGTAAGAAGAGGACAAAAGCATGCGGAGGGAAGAATCGTAGGGAATGGATGATAGACGGCAGCGCACGAAGATGAGGGTAAACGCACGAAGATAGAGGGTAACACACGAGAAAGAGTCTGATAGACGACCTATTGAGGCCAACAAAAGGGGATCCGATGGAGCTAGGACTCAGCTGACGGTCGAGAAGACGTTCAACGAACGCGCAGCACCAGCGCTTCGACTTCTTGGATGCAGGTTGCTCGGCACATCGTCAAGGCTCGGTCGTCATGTCCAACTTGGCGGACTTCATCAGCCAGTGTAATTGAGTGAATAGCGATCTGAACGGTACACGCACCAGTAGCTGAGCGTACGTCCCAATTGGGTTGACGTGCTTTGTCGGGTAGAGGCCGCTATCGGACGTTGCGCTGACAACCGCGCCACCAACTACAGTTCAAGTGCGTTGCGATAGGCATGAGCAGATGGTCTTCCGCTGCGGGGACACTAGCAGTTAATATACGGGAATGGAGGGCTGATGGCGCGAAGGCGGAGATGCGGGGGAAGAACTGGCGATGGAAGCCATTCGCGAAGAGGCGCTCTTGGTAGGAATGAAGGGATGCGAAGAAGTAGAGCGCACGAGGAAGGGTACAAGGCGACGCCGAGCGCGTTGAGTCAAGTCCGAGTGAGTCAGTCGGCAAGGAGAAAAATGAATTAATTAGGCGAGGAGGCGATGCATGTGATTCTCGTCCCTTTGTACCCAAATGGTCATAAATCGCTGTAGCGAGGGTCAATTTTGGGGCAAATTGAGGCTATAGCGACGCGGGAGGGTTCGCTTGTGTGATCGAGGGTAGTGGCGTTCAAGCTGAAGCTTATACGAGGTGCGTACAACCGGACTCGTCGCAGTTTCTCTGCGAGAAGGACCGTTGAGTCAAGAAGGCAACAAGCGCCTTTCGAAGACGACCCAAAAAGGTCACAAGACGGCTCAGTGCATTCAATGGGCGGGCCGAAGCGTCGACGGGTTCTTGATGAGCACCTGCGCGCGCCTTCGTCGTCACAGACCCAATGGCTCCACACCACGTTCACGCAGGGCTATTCAGCTACGTGGAGCCAAAGCGACGCGTCAGCGTCGAGAGAAAGGTCAAGCCACTTTCATGAACAGGCAGTGGGAGAAGGGACGCGGCGAGGTCGAGCGGGCTGTGACTGAGGCGATGGCTGTGGATCTTGGGGAGGAGCAGGAATTGGACATGGAGAGGGAGGTGGACATGAAGCAAGCGATCGGAGGATGTGTCCCTCCGCGGCAGGTTCGTATGTGGGTGGATGGGATCAGGGAGTTTGTGCGATGCACGGATCCGCGAGAATAGCCAGGGCGGGCAGACAGGCGAAGGCTGAGCCTCCGCAGCAGCTGCCTGGAGCTCGTAACGAGTAGCCTGTAGAGCGTTGGGCTGGTCGGAAGGCGGGTGTCGGCGCATGAGAAAGCATGACAAAGCGAAGTTGGCCGCCGGAGGCAGCATCGGACTTGATCTGCAGCGAACGCGGACAACGGAACACGCGCCGGAGGTTAACACGAGGTGGTCACGTGTGGTTTTTTCGGCAGAGGTCGTTCCCATTGTTTTGCGTTCGCTATCGTGCGTGTTCGATGGTGAACAGAGCTCCTCGAAGAGAAAGCGGCTCCGCCCCTTCATGTCGCGTTCTGCCTCGTTCAAAGGTCCATGAAAGACGTCCGAGCGGCGCCAAGTTCGCGCCCCCGAGCCCCGCCTCCGACCAGCACAGCCATGAACCCCATCAATCCGGGTGGATTGCTCCGGAAGGTGCCTGATTTGAAATCAGCAGATCTTCCGAGAAATGCGATGCAGGCATTCTGCACTTGTCGTCTCCGTATATAGCGCTTCAACAATGGCGCTGCAAAAATTTCGCCACTCTCTCCTCTACTTCCATCCTCACCATGAACGGTGCATCGTCCTCGAGAGGCGCTGGTTCGCGCACGAAGCCGCTGAAGCGCGGCAAGGCATGCATGAACTGCAGGTGCGTCGCTAGCCCGTTCCCTCTGAACAAAAGGCTAACGGATCATGCATAGGTTCCTGAAGATTGTGCGTACGCTCACACGTTTCCCGTCCCTTCCTTCTCACCATGTCCACAGAAGTGCGACGGCGCCCGGCCCGTATGCGGTCCATGTCTCAAGCACCCCAAGGACGACGAGTGCGAATACGATGGTCCG
>JAMQCK010000618.1:0-18957 GCA_024196135.1 Pleurotus ostreatus/Saccharomyces cerevisiae fusant | reverse complement strand
GACACTCAAGGTCTGCATTCTGCCCATTTATTATGTGCCACAGCATGGTGTTACTCCTATACATATCCCGGGGATGACCTTTCCCAGTTTGCGCGTCCTCAGGCTCTCGCGCTATGGTCACCGTCTCGCTGCGTTCATTGATGCTCCCAACCTCGTCGAGATCACCGTGGCGGCGAGAGCCAGCTTCATGAGGATTGATTTAGGTCATTACTCGCTCCTCAGATCGTCCGTGCGTTCGCTGCTCACGCGCGACTTGTATTTTCTACGCACCTTATCTCTCAAAGGCTTTCTGTGTTCTCATCGGGACGGCGAGCTGGAAGACCTCGTCTCCATCCTGCACCTCGTGCCTCAGCTCGAGCGCCTCAGACTCGCATACGAGCTCTTCGCCTTGTGCGATTTGCCCCTCCTGCAGAGGCTGGTTACCCCCCATTCGGACCTGCATCCCCTTCTGCCTAATCTGGCGCACCTCGCCCTCGAGTACGACGACATCGCCCCGGACTTCGAGTTCGGCGACGTTTTGAAGGAACTGGTGCTTTCCCGCTGGGGTGCGGACGGCGCAGAGTCCAGGGAGTGCATGTCAGTCCGCTCGCGCAATTGCAGAGGGGACGAGTACTGCGAATGTTTGGGGCTGCACAACTGGATAGCGGGGGTGAAGGGTAAGGGGATCTTCGTCAATTCGAAAATGTGCAAATCCCCACTACTGTAGCTCAGTTCAACGTGATAGCTATCTGTAGAAAATAGCTCATATCTACTACAAGCTTCGGGCTCCAGCCTTCTTACTGAGTACCGTCTGAATAGACGTGGAGTTGGCTGTATCTGGATTACTCTGACAAGCCATAGGATACCAGATTCCCAACCCCGCGAGGGTACTGATATAGACGTCCCAAATGACACAGCTAGTCTACATTAGATACCGCACAAAGTCCTTGCAGCTGCCGTCCGTAACTGAATGATGATGTACAGTATATACCCGCGTCGAACATTGTGAGGCCACATCCGACGAAACCCTCCTTCGGCGCGTCTAGTTATTAGGGAGAGCACTCAAGACTGAGATCGCGGTGCAGCGGAACCAAGCCGCCGCACGCGCGCGCAACACCACCCACCCTTCGACACCACCCGCCCACTCCTCAATCGATCCTCAACGCCGGATCGTCAAGCATCGACCCCTTCACCGTCGACGGCGCCGGCGCGAACTCAAGCCCGCCCGCCAACTCCCGCCCGCTCGTCTTCACCTGCAGTTCCGTCTCCGCGCCGCGGGTGCGGTCCGTATCCCAGCTGTCCGGGGTCTGCCAGACACCCTCGGGTGACTGCCAGACACCATCGGGCGACTGCCAATCGCCGCTCTCATGCGTCCGCCAGTCGCTGGTGCGGAAGCGGACGTTGGCAATCGTACTTCGCGAGTGGGCGCCGTGGGGCGTGGTGCGCGAGCCCCAGGCGTCGCTGTCGGTGACGGTGGCGAGGCGGAGGGAGAGGAGGGTGAAGTTGATGCCTGGTGAAGGAGGGAGAAGGCGTGTGAGAAGGGGTTGGACGAGAGGATAGCGAGTGAGAACGCACCTATGGTCGGAGTGATGCAGGCTTGAAAGACTTCTCTGTATGGAGATCAGCAAGGACGATAGGATTCATGAATAGGCGTGAACTCACGCCGCGTCGTTCTGCGGATCGATGTCAGTATGGAGCTTAAAGGCATGACGAAAGGACGTACCCCAGTAAAGTAGAAAATAACGAGCAGGAGCATGGCCACAAGATAAAGAGCCGCGCTCTCAATGATCAACCGGGCGACGGTGAGCATGCTCGAGAAGGAGTGGGCCGAGTCGACGGAGAGCGAATTCATGCGACGGTGTTGTCTGAGAATCTTGTAGAGGATAGCGCCCGTCGTGAGTACGTTCTGCGAGAGACTGAGGGGGAATATAGCATTCGAGAGCGCAGTCAACGCGCTGATGTTCGTAACGGAGTTCGTCCAGAGGAGTATGCTGATTACTGCGGAGGGATATCAGTTGTCAGTAAGGGGCGGGGGAGCGGACTCGACGACGTACTAAAGCTTGACAGGACAAGAACGAAGGGGAGAATTATGACCATGTAATTCTTGTTATATACAAACCAGCAGCGGTATATCTGGGATCGTCGTCAATTGGTGAGGACGAAGAAGAGGCAGGGATGCGCACGCACTATAAGAAGATCACCAATCCAGGTTTGAATTGCGGTAAGGACATAGTATGCAAGAACTTCGCCCGAAGCGAAATTCGTCCAATACGTAGTCTGTTCCTGCGTACCCTGCAGCAGGACGAAAGTCTTGATGAAACGAGCGAGGTTCAGGCCTGCGTCAGGTGAGCACGGGTGGAGACCGACGCGCCGGTAGTGCAGACGCACCGGTATGTATAGTAGAGACTATGAACAATGCGATACTCGCGTACGTGAACACCTGCGGAGGGTTCGGTTCAGGGGCATGTGCGTCTCGCAGTGATTGTTACGCACCGTCGCCGCCATGGTCTTCAACGTCCCTCTTTTCTTGAGGAGATACATGCACTCGAAGAAGAGACAGGCATGTACGCCTAGGACGGGTAAGGGGGGGGATTCAGCGGTCATAGCGCGGGCTATTCACCATAGAGGAGCGTCTATTCAGCCGCCGATCAGCTTCCAGCACTCAATCCAGTGATCGTCATACGCACTTCAATCCATATTGACACGGCGCGGATCGTCGCCAACATAGAACCTAGCGCGCCCCCGACTGTTGTGCACGCTGTCGACCTAGCGCTGCACTATATACACTGAACCGAATCGCGGGCGTTCGTGGCGGGAGGAGGGAAAATGTGCGCGCCCACCGATCCCGCCCTTTTCATTTAGAGACAGGAACATAATCCCATTTGCTATGCTCCTCGATGGGGTAATAGGGGCGCCGCAGATCCGCGGGCGATCACGATATGGCCTGATTAGGCAGTTTCGCCAGGGCGGGCGGTTGTTGCTACTCGACGACGCGGCAGTCGGGCAAGCCACAGAGCACCGCGTGCAGCGAGGAGCACCAGGCGCTGGCGGGTTCGTCAGCTCCAGACTGAATGTAGGGATCAGGAATACGTACGCGCTGCGCTGATACAGGTGCGTACGGCGCCACAGGTTGCTTTCCAGAAGCCCGAGGTTGCGGCCTATCGCGCTGGCTACAGAATCAGGGTGAGGGGAAGACGGACGGCGAGGTCCAGCCCCGTGCGCCTCCTCCGGAGTTCAAGGCTGCGAGTTGTCGGCGCCCAGCGATGGGCGCGACGCACAACACGATCTTCCCTCGGGCGAATGTTCCGTCCTCGGCTGGCAAACGTCCTCGAAACTGGGTGCTTCTAGCGTCGAGAGGACGGGGGATGGAAGTGGTCCTTCTTCAATCTCTGCCTTGCCTCTCCCTAGTAAGTAAGCCTAATTTTGACCTAATCGCCTACGACTGATGCGCTCACGAGCCACTTGACGCGCGCGCCGTCGCTTGCGAGTGATACAAACAGACTTGACAGCTCTATTGTAGGTCTTCAGGGCCGTCAGGCGGCTGACGCCGGTCGCGACCCTGCACCCACTGGCGTTGTCGGTATTTGCAGGCGGCTGACGTCCGGAATCCGGATCGATGGCGGTGGCGCCGCCTAACTTGAAGCCTCTGTGTGGGACCTCGGTCACTCCAATGAATCCCTCATATGAGCAGCTTGTAGGCAAAAGACAATGGAAACCTGAGAAGGTGAATGGCTGCCGCTGAGCGCGATGAGGGCGCTGACAGTGACAGGCGATGGATACGTCACACCACGCGACGGGGCTGATGGAATTCACGTGATATCACGTGTCGCATAGTTGAACTTTCAAGTCGCGCTGACATCTGATCCAGCAATCGTTGTAGGTTGCAGAGCTCCGTGAGCTATAGACAGACTTCTGAGATGATAGTAGCGCCCCGAAAAGGAAAGGACATGATGCAATGAGATCCAGCAACGATATACAGCAACACGACCACAATCCATTAGATGTATGCATATTTCTAGCTAAACTTCCATATCCTCGAAGCATATCAACAAGAACAACACAAAGACACAGAGTAAGCATTCAGCAGCTATTAGTTAGGTGAGTCATATAAGTACTGGTACATACTACTCGGACGCTCGTCGCGGGGTAGCGTTAGTCTTGCAAGGATACCTAGTACGTTCGGCTCGTCGGTAGACCCGCAAGAGGACTCGCAAACACCCCACGAGCAAGCGAGCGTCCGAGGAAGGCCGAGCGGCGGCCATGCCGTAAGGTGGTAGCTATAGCTATACATCAAGCAATAAGTCAAGTCTGCACCATGACCTTTACCGCAACGATGAGGCATGGTGAAGCTGCGAGTGAAGGCCAGCTTGCACTTGCAGCGATCGTCTGTCTATACATCATGTCGGTCCGTTCGTTGAGGGAGCCATTGAGCGTCCACCGACGAGTCTACTTCAGCCCACGGAGGCGGCGGCGCACGTCGTCAATGTCCATATTCCACTCCCCGCTCCACCCGTCCTCGCGCCGGCGGCGTTCGTCAACCGGCGGCGCCAGCTGCTCGCCAATCGGGCGGGGGAAGGGCACGGGCGCCTGCGAGACGATGGGGATGCCGTTCTGGAAGACGGGGCCGTCGAGGGAGGGGATCTTGCGGTCGTCGACGAAGAGCGTCTTCCGCTCGTCCAGGAAAGGCGCCTTCTTGTCGTTGACAAATGGCATCTTCCTGTCGTCCAGGAAGGGCATCTTCCCGTACTCAGCCATGAGTGCCGGGTCCGCCCACGGCATCGGGGCATTCGCGGAGGTGTTCACCGCCCAGGACATGGGTGCCGCATTCCGCTGCGTGACGATGCGTCGCTGCGGCTTCGAGGCCGCCGCGGATCGCGAGCGCTGCAGCTTAGAGGTAGCGCGCGATGTTGCGGGCGTGGGGGTCGAGGGGGGTTGAGGCTGAGGCTGAGGCAGAGGTTGGGGCTGAAGTTGAGGCTCGGCCGCCGGTTGAACCTTTTCCTTTTCCTTGCCCGCACCCAACTTCGGTTGCTCGCTAGGCAGCGTCCACGCGTTCCAGCTCGCCGACAAGTCGGACACGCTGCGGCTCCGCCTGCGCGACCGCCGCAGCATGAACGACGGGTCCTGCGCGTCGTCGCCAAAGACCAATGAGGGCGGAACTGTCAAGTTGAAGGCATCAGTCAGTCAGATCAAGCGAGAGTGACAGCCCGTCGCGACGCACCGTTCTCGCCAAGGGTGCGCGCGAGCTTGGCCATCTTCTTCCGGCGGTACTCCTGGGGCGGGAGGTTGGGCGCGAGCAGGGGCGTGAGGGGCGTCATGGGCGTGGGGGGCGTGTCGAAGGTCGCGGTGTTGGGTGTCGCGGGGGCGGAGGTGGACTGGCCGGGGCTGACGGGTGCGAGGGCGCTCGGGCCGGGCACGGGCTGTAGTCGCAGGAACAGCGGCGCGGGGGCATCTTGCTTCTGCCGTGCTGTCGCGCTGGCGAGTGACAGGCTTGGCTTGCGCCGCGTGTGGCCCTTTTCCGTGATGGGGGGCTCGGTCGCGAGCTCGAAGGACGTGCGGGAAGTGGTCGAATCGGATGGGCTGTGTCCATAGATGCTGACTTCGCGGCGCCTGGAGCGCGACACGACTGCTGGTGAGGGAGACTCCGTGCGATTCGACTGTTGCGCGCCGATGGGGAGGCGTGCTGCGGTTCCAGAGCTCGTGGATGGGCGTCTGACCGGCGATTGGGATGGAGAAGACGAGCCGGCGTCCTCGATCAGATGAGGGGTGGTGCCCAGCAGCGCCCCGAGCTTGCGGGTCGAGCGCATGAGACGCCCGCGCTGCTCTGGGGCGAGCGCGTTGAACGTCGGGGGGAGAACGCTGGGGGACGACATGTGGCGCGATTGGCGCTGATCAGACAGACGAGGGAGAGAAGGCGAAAAGACGAGGGCGCGCGAAGGAACGTGGATGGTGGTGGTCACAAGCAAAGACAGTGAGAATTACGGTGGGATTTAAGATGGAGGGCTGGTCGAGGCTGCGTGTCGTCGTCAAGCCGGGCCCATGCACGCTGCGATGGCCATTAAGTCTGCCACGTGGCCCCATTTGTTCCTGAATTGGAGAAACGCGGCGTCGCGGCCGCACTGCCCTCGTCGCAGAATATCTCCCTCCTTGGCGACATTCGTGTGGCTTGACTGGTCTCGGCCGGGCTCTGGCCAGTAGGCTGCTGGTCGTTGTTGATGGCGAGGACAGCTCATCGCAGCGAGTGCCAACACGTGTGTTTTGAGGCTAAGTCAATTTCCCACAACCGACGTCTCGATCAATTGTGGCACATACAAAATGACCACATTAACAACAGTGAATGGAGGATCAAGTGCACGTCGGTCTATATACGAGGATTCCCTCAGCCTTCAGCGTTTCTAACCACTCCGTCTCCACGTAGCACCTGCACTCGCGCTTCTCGCAGGCTAGCGAGCGAAACGTCAATCGACCCGTTGGCCGTTCGCCGCCATTCGCCCATCGACAGAGAGCGAACTTCTTCAACGCGGTCCCAAAGTTGAGCATGGTTTCGAAATCGCCGTGTTCAATCTGGAGAGCCAGGTGCTCCAGGTTTGGTAGGATGGCAGTATCGTCTAACAGGATGATTGCCTGGAGCAGATTGTGGTCCTCCGCAGCGCCCGACTCACGACAGCTCAGAGAAAGGTGATCGATCGTAGGGAGGAGAAGGAAGACGTCTTTCAGATCTTCCAAGTGGCTGTCGCGCCACAGTCCCGTGACGGTTAGAGCGTGCAGAGAAGAGGGCGGTGTTGAGTTCCTTAGCCAGGTTGATATAGGAATCATTCGAGGCGTCCAATCATGGACGGGGTCCCAGTGTTGTTGGGTGCTTATGCAGATGAATAGGTCGGTCAAAACGGGAGTAACAATGCGGGAAGCCAGCAACGTCGCGTAATCACCCAGCTTGAGGGTGCGCAGGCATCTCAGTGCAATGGGAGGACATTCGGGCAGTGCGAATTCGTACTCGACGGAGACATTGAGCGTCGAGAGTGAGACGCAGGACTGGAAAACGTGCAGGTTTTCAGGCCGAAACCTGAAGATGCGCACGTTGAGCTCCGTCAACTGCGCCCAGGGAAGCTCGAGGGCCGCGAGAGGCAGAAACACGCCGATAGTGACTGTCCGCAACATCGGCGCGTTGACAATTGTCAGGAGACCGGAGGGCGTCGTATCCGCCGCGCCTTTGCGATACGTAGCGAGAAACATCGCGGATTCCAAGGACGGCGCGGATACTTTCGTGGGCGCAAGATTGGCGAGATGCATACACCACGTAGCCGTGCGGAAACGGTTCATGTGCTCGCTCATCCACCGATCGAGGCGCGCGTCCTGGCGGTATTGCTTGGTTGGGTCGACGAGATGGATGGGCAGGGGCTGCGCGCGGGCCAGGTATCGCTGCGCCACGTCGTAGAACTTGTCTGCGATTAGAGATTGATGAGGCGGCAGGACGATCGTGCACCAGAGCTCGGGCATGGTGAGCGCGACGGCGCGGATGCGGCGACAGGAGTGGAGGAGAGGGAAGCGGATGGTGCCGCTGACGGCGGTCGACCATTCGGGCGGGAGAGCGGCGCGGATGATGAGCTCGACGAGTTCTCTCGGGAGGCAGAGGATGGGGGCTTGTAGCGCTTGCATGCAGTGCTCGGCTTCTATGAGCTGCTTGCGGCGCTTGGTTTCTACCAGCTGCGCGCGATCGCGCTCGAGGGATTCGATGTGGGCACGGTGGACTGCTATTCGGGCATCGATGGCGGCTATGGACGCGTCTAGCGTGGAAGTGTCTGTCTGGGCAGGCTGTTCTTCCTCAGCTGAGGACATGCAAGCGAGACGTCCACGGGTCAGGCCTGAGGGTTCGGGGCAGGAGCACGCAGGCGCGCCTTCGCGCTCCGATTGATGAGCATCCGTACCTTGGGATATGGGAACGACTGTCTCGAAGCATTTGGAAGAGAGACGTACAAGACATGGTCCTGGCCCAATTTCGCGTTCGTCGCTCGGTGAGACTCTTAGATGACGGTGCGAAGAGAGCCGGAACGTGTGGCGCGATAAAACATCACACGCGCTTCGGCACTTTCCGAGGCGGCTTCGCTGAGGGCAAGCGCATCGCAATTCAGCGACGAAGGTAAGCGCCGATGATCAGTCCGTTCATTTAGTTTCAGCGACGTAGCCAGCCAGAAAGTACATCAGACTCGTACCCTACCTCCAGCGAGCTATACGCAGTGAGCGTAACAAGTGATCGCGCGTCAATTGATCCACAAGAATGCCCTCCTTTTCTAACGTCTTCATCCACTTCGCTCCAATACGACAATCACATGTGCTGCTGCTCTCGCAGTCTAGTGAACGCAACGACAGCCGCTCCACGGGTTGTTCTCCTCCATTGGCCCATTGCGATAGAGCGAGGCTGGTCAAAGTGACTCCAAAGCCGGTGCTGAAGTTGCCGTGCTCGAGCAGAATGGTCAGGTGCTCCAGATTAGGGAGGATGAAGTGCATGGTATCGGTGTTGGCGATCATGAAGAGTGATGTGAACGCGTGGTTCCTATCCAGATTCTCTCTGGTGCAGCAACTGATGGTGAGGCGTTCGATTGCAGGAAGGAGAAGGATGACATCTCTGGTTTCAGAGACATCGTCGGGGCTGCAGTACCGTAGTCCCATGAGGGACAGAGTTCGCAGCGAGGGGGGTGGAGGTGATCGTCGCAACCATGCGGATATGGAGGACATGTAGAGCGGCCAGTGAGTGCCGAACTCATAGTCTCCCAGGGGATCCATGCAGATGGTTAGGTCGGACAGTTTGGGGGCAGTGATGCAGGGCGCAAGCAAGGCCGCGAAATCCTCAAGCTTAAGGGTGTGCAGAGCGTGCAGCACGATGTTGGGTGAAAGAGGTGTTGCAAACTTGTACCCAACGGAGATATTGAGCGTGGACAATGAGGTGCAGGACTCCAAGACGCGCAGATATTCGGGGCGAAACTTGAAGATGCACAGGTCGAGCTCCGATAGCTGCGCCCAAGGGAGGTTGATAGCGAGCGGGGGTACGTAGACACCCAGACAGACTTTGCGCAATAGTGGCGCGTCGACTATTGTCAGAAGACCGGATGGTGTCGTATCAAATGCGCCTCTGCGATACCGAGCGAGGAACGTCGCGGAGTCCAAGCATGGCGCGGCTAACCTGGTTGAGGGAAGGCTGCCGACGTCCATGGACCACGTAACGGTACGCAGACGATCGAAGTGCGCGATCATCCACTTGTCGAAGCGCGCGTCCTGGCGGTATTGTGGAATATGATTCGAATCGACGATCTGCAATCCCAGGGGCCGGGCGCGGTTCAAGTAAAGCTGTGCCAGCTCGTAGAAGCCATCTTTGAGCTCAGTATCACCCGCGGGGATGACTATCCTGCACCACAAGTCGGACATTCCGAGCGCAACGGCGCGGACCCGACGGCAGGACTGGAAGAGCGGGACACGTGTCGTGCTGGCAGCGGTCGACGAATCATGCGGGAGGGCGGCGCGAATGATGAGCTCGATAATCTCTGTAGGGAGGCGAAGGATGGGAACTCTGAGCGCCTGCTTGCGATGCTTGGCTTCCACCAGCCGCGCGCGATCGCGCTCGAGAGATTCGATGTGGGCAAGGTGGGCTGCGATCTGAGCATTGATGGCGGCTATAGACGTGTCCAGTGTCTCATCGTCGACCTCAATAAGCTGTGCATCTTTGAGAGAGGGCCCGGAATTGGTTCGCAAGAGGTCAAGACGCGATGCCTCGAGACAAGAGCAAGCAAGCTCTGCATTACATTCCGATTTGCGTAGACCTGCGAAATGGGAGCTTGTATCAGTTGCCGCAGATGCGCATGAGGGACGCGTACGTGACATGGTATTGCCACTGCAGTCACGGAATCGCTCGGTAGAATTCGCAGATGACGGTGGGAGAGAACAATGAAGCGGGTGATGTGACAGACCATCACGGGAGGCCCACGTTTCTCGGCATCTTCCGAAGTGGAACTAAAGTGACGGCAAGCGAGGATAGGCAGGGACATGCGCATTAAGTAACCAAGATAGTTATGGATACATTGGAAGCTGAGAGATTGAGTGAACTATGAAGTGGGTACGCGCACTGAGGACACGCAACGGACCGCATGTGATATATATCAAGTGCCGCACGCCAAGCTATTGACGATAATTCCTTCCTTCTCTACTTCAGCGATCCAATCCCACGGGATATTCCAGCGACACCCCCCGGGGCGCTCGCAGGCGTCCGAGCCGATAGACATACGCTCCGTGGGCTCTACTCCGCTTACAACTGTGCCCTCGTGGGAAGTCGCCGGCTCCTTCCAGCGAGAAAGCACCAATTCCTTCAGCACATCCACACACCCAGGGTAAGGCTGTAAATTGTTGCGGCTGTACTCGAGAGCGATGTGCTCCAGTTCAGGGAGGAGGAGGGGCTGGCCTTGGCGGAAAGTCAGCTTCCGGAGTAGCGGTATGTCGCCTATGCCCATGCTGCTGTACCCCAGCTTCAGGCGCTTGAGCTGAGGTACCAGGTGCAAGATAGAGAGGATGTTTTCAAGTTCGCCGTCTTCTATGCAGGACGGAAAGCCATGCATAGTCAGAGAGCACAGAGGAGGTACACTTCGCTCGAGCATCGTGCGCACGGACGTTGCGAACTGCGCGAACAGGTCCGAGGCATCAGCAAAGCGGATGGGAAGTACCCACATGAAGAGCTCATGCAGGTTTGGAGCGTTAATGAGTGCACTGAAGAGATGGCCGCAACCGCTAAGCTTGAGAACGCGCAAAGCATTCATCGTGACCACGGGAGGATGAGTCGAAGCATTGTCGTGCCCTGCCGCAAATCGCTTGGAGACACAGACATCGAGCTCCGTAAGGGACACGCAAGATAGCAGTGTACGCAGATCATTAGGGCTTAGCGTAGCGCTCTCGATGGTTAAGCTCTGAAGTTGCGTCCAAGGAAGATCAAAGATTGATGGGGAAACGCAGTTGCGTATAGTGATCGTGGATAGGCGAGGGGCGTCGACGAAGGTGAGAATGGGATCCGGATAGAAGGTGGCATCCCTGTGCCAATCGGCGTAGAGGATCGCGCTCTTCAGAGAAGGCGCAGATACGCGCGACACGGGTAGGGCACGGGTGTCGATGGCCCATTTAATGTTCCGCAGACGACCCATGTGGGCGATCATCCACTGGTCGAATGCGCTATCCTGCCGGAAGTGCGGTGAGAGGTCCAAGACGTCCACAGGGCGACTCGCGGCGCGATCCATATACCGCTGTGCGATCGCATAGAAGCGTTCATCAATCTGCAGTTCCGTTGTGGTTATTTTGCACCATATGTCAGGCATTGCGAGCGCTGTACGCCAGATCCGAGAGCAGGTCTCCAGGAGCGGAAAACGCGTCGTACCGCTGCTGGCCGTCGCCCATTTTGGCGGTAAGGCAGCGCGGATGACGAGCTCAAGCAGCTCTGATGGAAGACGCCTGATGGGCGCAACTAGGGCCTGCCTCCGGAGCTTGCTTTCGACGAGCTGCGCGCGATGGCGCTGGAGGATCGCAAGACGGGTGTCGATGGTCGCAATTTCAGCGTCGATGACTGCTAGAGAGTCGTCTAGAATTGCTATATCATTGTCGATAGCAGCATTTTCGACTGGAGAGGGGACATGGCCTTCGCGCAACAGATCGAGATCTGGCGGTGGTGGATAGGAGCAGGACAACGTGTTGTCGCACTTCGCGCAGAGAGTGGTTTTCAACACATCCATGCCTGGCGGAATAGTTCAGTCAGCCACTTCGGCAATGATCGTCTATAGGCGACCCACCCTCCGTAGCGTAGTGGCGCTAGAGATCTAAACTCGAAGTCTGTGAAGAGGGCTTGTATCGCGGCGTGAAGGTCAAGAGCAGGAGGCGCACACGTGTATTTTGAAGTCATGGGCGCCTAATTGGCGTGGGAATTCCCGCTCACGCGGCCATATCGTGACTGTGACGCGACGCGGCTTGCCAGCGACCCTCACCTCGGGTTCCGACATCTCACTCTCGCGCCTCCTCCTGCAGACCGTAACGAGGACAGGTCATGCCGAAAGCGAAGTCATACACTAGGAAAAACTACTACGCCGTCAGGGTCGGGCGTGAAGGTCCTAAAGTCTACACGACATGGGAAGATGTAAGTTAGCAATCTGCTCGATTTCCTGCGCTTAGATCGACCCGCTCAATCGGGATACAGTGCCTTAGGAATGTCCGTATACTATCCGATTCTGTGAGCTTTACTGCATGGTTTTCTAGACGAGCCGCTTCCCCGGTAACTCCTACAAAGGACATGCGACCTTGAAGGAAGCCGAAGATTGGATTGCTCGTACGTAGGATCATAAGACTGCAATGAATGCATGCTGACATGAGTCCTCAGCATTCGTGAACAAAGCACCTGCGCCTGCGCCACCCGCACCGAGTGCATCGTCGCGGCCCGCGCCAGGGCCTCCTAGACCGCAAGCAAATGTTGCGCCACCGGCACCTTCCCAACCGAAAGACACGCCGTCGGTCAAGCTCTCGCAAACACAGCAGCAGGTGTTCAATCGCGTGAAGAGAGGGCAAAGCGTCTTCTTCACCGGTTCTGCGGGTGCGTCCACGTCGTTTTCTCTTCCTATTCCTGCTCAGCTCGCGCGCTCACTAGGAACGGGAAAGTCGCTCCTCATGCGCGAAATCATCGACTACAAAGGCGGGAGAATATCCACTCGGCTAGCCATCACTGCCGCGACCGGTATCGCTGCATGCAACATCGGCGGCACGACCTTGCATTCCTGGGCGGGTCTCGGCCGGGGTATCAAAGATGGGTGGGACTTTGCTGGAAAGATGCTTGGGTTGGGGCAAACTGTCATGAAGAAAGTGCTGGAGAGGTGGCGGATGGTGGACACACTAATCATCGACGAGAGTGAGGGTTGTTTGCTGCACGTCCCACCTTCGAAGGACTGACTTATCAACAGTCTCGATGCTGGACGGTGACCTCTTCGATGCGTTGGTACGTCAACATACTTCGCTGTCTAGAGCCGTATTGCTTCATGCTCTGCCTCAATTAGGAAACATGCGCTCGCCGCGTACGCAACAGCGAGAAGCCCTTTGGCGGCATTCAGCTCATCCTCTCCGGCGACTTCTGTCAGCTTCCGCCGGTTCCGCTAGACGGAAAGACAGTCAAGTTCGCATTCGACGCTGAGTCATGGTACCCATGCATGGGACCACCAGTCATTCTGACGAAGGTCTTCCGTCAGAAGGAGCAAAGTATGTTTTTGTTCGTGGTATCAAGAGCGCCGACTCATAAAGCGCAGCCTTCGTTGACATGCTCAATGAGATGCGCTTCGGGAACTTGAAGCCTGAGACTATCGAGAAGTTCAGGCAGTTGGCACGACCAGTCACATATACGGATGGCATCGAGGCGACGGGATTGTATGTTTGATCTACAAAGCATGCACGTAGACTGAACTGACCACTTTTGTAGATACTCTACTCGCGTTGAGGTAGAAGGCGCGAACATGAAGCGTCTGCGCGAACTGCCGGGTCCCGGCAAGATCTTCCGCTCGACGGACAGAGCAGGGCGTGACAGCAATGGCAAGCGTGTCTCAGAGGCGCAGATGAAGTCGCTTCTCGAGAAGCGGACCATCTCCTTGCCGGAGATTGAGTTACGGGTGCGTATTATTTCTGCGTCGTTTATGCAATCACTTGTGGCTGATCGTCCACCAGGTTGGCGCGCAGGTCATGCTCATCAAGAACATCATTCAAGGCGTTCTCGTCAACGGCTCCGTCGGGCACGTCATCGGCTACAAGACACCCAGGCAAGCAAGGGACGAGAAGCAAGACATCGCCGGCATCGACTCCGACCCGAGCGTGCCGCAGAACCAGTACGACCGCGAGAAGCTCGAGCGCGCGAAGGAGTTCGAGTGGCCGCTGGTGAAGTTTGCGAACGGAAGGGAGCTGCTGGTTATACCTTCGGACTTTACGGTAGAGAACGCGGATGGGGAGATGGAGGCGATGCGGATACAGGTGAGCTGTGGGGGGGGGTGGGAAACGAAGGAGAGTGTAGTAGACTGATTGAGGATGTAGATCCCGCTCATTCACGCGTGGGCGCTCAGTGTGCATAAGTCGCAAGGGCAGACGCTTGAGCGGGTCCTGGTCGATTTGCGGAGGACATTTGAGAATGGGCAAGGTGTGCAGCTTTGACTTCATCACATTGCTGTTTACTGACGCTAGCCGCGCTAGCCTATGTTGCACTGTCTCGAGCGACGCGCATGGACCAATTACAGGTTTTGAACTTTCATCCATCGAAGTACGTCTTCGCCTTCGAGCTCTGCATAATATGTTTTGATATACTTCAACGCAGGGTTCGAGCGCACCCGCGCGTCCTCGAGTGGTACAACCATTCAGTGGCGCCTCAACAGGATGGGTACCTGTCCGATGAGGAGATGGACGAAGAGTTCGATATCGCATTCACTATGAGTTAATCTATCTCGCCAGCGGTGCGTTGTGTCATCTAGGATATATTCTTTCTTATAACTGTACAATAATGTCTACATACCTATGCTTTCCGGATTGTCGTGTATACATGGCGCAGGGCGGGGTGCACGTGTAAGTGGTGTGGCGTGGGACGTCGCGCTCACGGGACTGATGGCAACGCGACGCGCCTTTCGGAGAACCTTCGCGCTCTCCTTTGCAACGCCTTTTCTATAGATCCTACAGAGAGGTTCAGGCGATGGCGAAGGCGAAGAAACCCAAGCCCAAGTTCTACGCTGTCAGGGTTGGCTTTAATGGGCCGGATATTTTCACCTCTTGGACGGAGGTCAGCACATATGTTGTTTCGGAAGTGACCTCACTGACTAGCATTGCAGTGCGAGAAGCAAGTACGTATGCTAGTGGTTTCTATGTGTATCACTACTGATGATGCGCCAGGTCAAAGGCTGCTCTGGAGCCCTATATCAAGGCTTCCAGACAAGGAAGGAAGCCGAAGACTTCATCGCTCGTATGCGGCTTCCCGCAATTACATACAAAAAAGGTTGTCTGACCGTACACCCAGCCTTCGTCGGGAAGCCGGGCGAGCATGCTGCTGCTGCTGCGCCACGCGAGCACAAGCTCCCTGTCCTGGAGCCCGTCCGACCGCCAGCGCCTCTGCCACCGAGATACTTTACGCCATCGGTAAAGCTTTCCAAGACGCAACAACAGGTTTTCAACCGCGTCAAGAAGGGACAGAATGTATTCTTTACTGGCTCTGCTGGTGAGTTTGCCCAAACTCGTCATTGGCAGGCCATGACTTTGTGAACACAGGTACGGGGAAGTCGCTTCTCATGCGCGAGATCATCAACTACAAAGGCGGAAGGACGTCCTCCCGCTTGGCCGTCACTGCCGCTACTGGCATCGCCGCCGTGAACATAGGTGGCATAACGGTGCACTCTTGGAGTGGCTACTCCAAGTTTGACAAGGACCTCGGCGGCAAGCTCATTGGGCAGAGGAAGAAGCGCCAACAAACTATAGATCGGTGGAAAGAGGTCGACATGCTCATCGTTGACGAAAGTAAAGTCTCCTTGTCTTTGGCGTGCTGAGGTCTTTCTGACGCTTTGGCAGTCTCGATGATGAATGCGAGGATGTTCGACATGCTGGTACGTCGATATGACTTGCATTCGATGATTTCTTCTGAGCTTTGAACAGGAAGCCTGTGCGCGCCGGCTTCGTGACAATGATAAGCCATTCGGTGGAATTCAGCTTGTACTCTCAGGCGATTTCTTCCAGTTGCCTCCGGTACCAGATAAGCAAGGCGAACCAATCAAGTTTGCCTTTGAGGCGGAGTCGTGGAATCGCTGTGTGGGCTCGACAATCATGCTGAAGGAGGTATTCCGACAGAAGGAGCAACGTGAGTGCATTCATTTCGTTTATGCACACGACAATACTGACATGAACCTGCAGCTCTTGTAAACATGCTCAACGAGGCGCGCTTCGGAAAGTTAAGCGCAGAGACTATTCAGGCGTTCCGAAAGCTCTCGCGCCCCGTACAATATACGGACGACATCGAGCCGACACGACTGTACGTCTACCCACTTTATGTAGGGATGATCGGCCTCACTCGCTTTACAAGGTACCCCACCAACGCGGAAGTGGACAACGCCAACATGATCCCCTTGCGAAAGCTACCTGAGCCCGGCATGACCTTCAAGTCGTCGGACACAGCGGGCTTTGACGGAAATTGGAACCCGATATCCGAGCAGGCGATGCTCGATTCGCTCAGCAGGAACACCATCGCCCCGAAGGTGATTGAACTGCGGGTATGTGGCACCTACGTTGGTCTGACCACGACCGCCTCTACAGAGCTGAACCCTATTCTCCAGATTGGCGCGCAGGTGATGCTCATCAAGAACCTCGTCCAAGGAGTCTTGGTCAACGGCACCGTGGGTCACGTCATTGCGTTTAAGACCCCAATAGACGCGCGACGAGACCGCCTCGACATCGCGGGCATCAACATGTCCACGATCGACCTTCCGCAAGGCGGCCGGGATCGGGAAAGCTTTGATAGCGTGAAGGAGCGCGTGTGGCCTCTTGTGCGGTTTGAAAATGGGCGGGAGTTGCTGTGTATACCGCAGGACTTTACGGTGGAGAATGGGGACGGAAGGATGGAAGCGAGAAGGGTGCAGGTCAGTGAAGAATTGGGCGCTTTGGCGGCGAGAAGCTGATGGCAAGGCAGGTGCCGCTCATTCACGCGTGGGCTTTGAGTGTGCATAAGTCGCAGGGTCAGACGCTGAAGCGGGTGGTGGTAGACCTCAAGAATACTTTCGAGTACGGACAAGGTGTGTTGGCTTGTGAACCAATAGAAGGACGGCGGTCAACGTCGATTTTAGCTTATGTCGCCCTCTCGCGCGCGACGCGAATGGACCAGTTGCAGGTCTTGAATTTTGATCCTTCGAAGTAATTTGTCTGCTGCGTCTTATATGCTGGCACTCACCGTGCTGCTTTGTAGAGTTCGCGCTCATCCTCGAGTGTTGAAGTGGCATAGCGAGTTGGAGGTGTCTCAAGAAGAAGACGAGGATGAGGACGAGAGCGCACCAGAGGATGAGATGGACGAGGAACCCGATCTCAAATTTATAGACTGATGCACGCCATTACGGCGTAACAACGTACAACGAACATCTGCTAAGTACAATATTGTACAGTGGACCCTGATATCCCCAGAAAAGACTGTGTGCCTTGGCAGCTTTTCAGAGCGAGACCTCAGATGATACCGAACCACTTGAGGTCCTCTTCACCCTGGACAGGTACCGTATGTCCAACGCCCTCCGCAGAGATCCCCTGCAGCCTGTCACCGTACACGAACTTCGTATATCCCTCCAGCGGCGTATCCTCCAGCGTCTGCTCCGGGCTCTCCGCATCGTACCCGAACACGCCCGCCCACTGCTTCACCTCCTCCGCGAAGTTCGGGTACTCGAGCGCGTCGTCCGCGGTCCCGTGGTACTCCTGCATGCGCGGGTACTCCCCGTTGTAGTCCGGGTACATGTCGTGGACGACGTTCGCCCACTGCTCCGGCGTCGCGGTCGACGCGCCGGTCGAGCAGGTCGAGTTCCACGCGTCGACGCCGCCGGTGGAGGACATGAAGCAGCCCGCGGCGACGCCGGAGTAGACGATGCCCGCCGCGAAGAGGTCGGGGTAGGCGGCGGCGAGGACGTTCGTCATCATCGCTGTGGGGCGTCGGCGTAAGTGCGAGGTTTCCTTGGGAAGGAGTGAGGATGGGAAGGGGATTTTGGCAGCTTACCTCCCGACGAAGTCCCGGTGACGAAGACGCGCGCGGGGTCGACGCCCCACTCGGTCTTTGCGTAGCCGACCATGTTGGCGATGCCGTAGCTGTCGCCACCCGCGCCGTGCTTGAGCGTCGCGAAGGAGCTGACGTCCCAGCAGGTGCCCTCGTTGGGCGAGCTGGGGTAGATGACGATGAAGCCATATTCGTCCGCAAGCTGCGCGTAGGGCGTGCCCTCGAAGTACGCAGTGCCCGTGCCGGTGCAGTAGTGGATGGCGACGATGAGAGCGGGGTTCTCGGTCACGTTTTCTGGTTTGTAGAAGTACATGCCGACGTTGGTGGGGTTGTCGCCGAAGTCATCGACCTGCTCGAGGGTGGAGGATAATCCCAAGGCGAGCGGCGAAAACGCCAGTAGAGCCGTGAACGCAGCGCCGAGCAGAGTCATATCCTAAGAGTCCTTTTGAGGCGAGGAATAGAGGTTTGCAGAATTGTGAGGTCGCTCTTTATACTCTTGCGGATCTCGACACGTCCCCCTGCGTCCGCACGGAATTCTGCTGTTCCTCGGGGAAACATGATCGTCGCCATACTTTCTCGAGACAGACGTTCTCAGGGGGGCTCAGGCGAGAACAATCTTGCCGCTATCTCGAGCCATATCCAGCGAGGGTGAAAGGGAATTTTGCAGAGAAGAGTCGTTAGATTCGCACAAGACATCGAACTTCGGTGATTCCGGGTCCATGCTGCGTAGACCACCTGCCCAGAATCGACCTTTGGGAGTCCTCCTACACAGATGGAATCCATGGAGTCACTGACCCGAGAACGCCGAGTACAAGGAGGAAATGGGTGTACCTGCTTCGGTGATCATAAGCAACCCTTTGCAGTAGATCGTCCCAGGGATCGAAACAAATGTTTGCAGTAGCGCTTATTGAGCGAGCGTAGAATCTCCAGTGGTCATTGATACGCGGAGGCCAGAGCAGGTCGCCTCCCTACTAGCTTGCTCGGGTAGCTGGTCCACATACAATGTGACAAAGGGATAGTTGTGCTGAGAGTCGTCGTGTTGGATGTACTATATCTCACCGGGTCTTTCGAAAATCTCGCCAAATCTTCGAAACTCCCGGGTAACTCCCCCAAACGTTGTGCTTTCCCTTCGGAAATAGATGGCTAGGTAGCTTTGAATGTCCCTATCGAGTGGTGGTACTTTCATGAGCCCTGAGGGGAGGCAAGGACGGGGGCAC